>VSWD01000005.1:114802626-114846119 GCA_033119305.1 Pinctada imbricata
TAGGGCTGGGTATTGCGGCCCAAAAACGTATTGCGATATATTAAGATACAAGATTTCATATTGCGATTTATTGCAATATTCAATCCTTTTATAAGTAGCATTACCTTAAAAACGCTAAAACAAGACACAGTCTATCTTTTTATCATCAGTGTTATTGCTGATTCTGTCTTTAGTGAAAGTTTTGGATCACAGAAGATAGAGGAATAAAGTCCTGTTCCATTCACAAATGCAAATAGTTGAAACTTGAAAAAAGAGAACTGCCAGGCTTCATCAATGTGAAGCATTATAATAATGTGAAACGTAACCAGGGTTTTTTTTTAATTCATTCGGGGAAGGTGCCTGTGTCTGACCCATTTGGGAAAATTTCTTAAATTGTTATTTTTCTTAATACAAATTCCCATCAAAGTCTAACCCTATAATCATAAAGTATCCTTTATTAAAACTGCTAATTTATTTATTTGCTTGAGCTGAACAAGGGATGAAATGCACGTAGACATTTTGTGCTGACCTCCAGGTTTTCATGTGATTTTTCAAAATAATTTCTCTTTGGGAATTTAAGAGTGTTTTAGAGGAAAAATATAGGAAATTTGGCATTTGGAAGGGGCCGAAAAAACCACTGGATGGTCGGAACTAACAAAAAAATGTCAAAAGATGGGAAACTAGCTGAGTGCAGTCAATTAAGAAGAATCATGTTGTTTTGAAGTTAATTATGAAAACCGTTGCGAAACAATTTAGAATATAAATAAGAGATCGTCATATCGTCAGCTCATATTTCCTCTGACTGAGAACGTCAATCTCTTGTTGCTCAATGAAACGCCATAAGAACATATATTTTATTGAAATAAGGATGAATTCAATTGTTGAAACATATTTTTGTTTGTCGTTTATGATGATAAATTTCATTCTCATATGTATCAAAAACAGGATTTTCAATAGTGAGAATATTACCTAGACGTATAAGTAAAACATTTCAAATCATCAAATTTACCGTTCTTTTGAGGCCTTTGATAAGTTCTTTTTCATAAGTGTATAAAAATAAATCTGCAACAAGAGGCGCACAATTGGTACCCATAGGCATCCCTACTACCTGTTTGTATATATCCTCACAAAATCTAACATGAACATTGTCCAACAGGAAGGACAAAGCATTACACAGGTCGCTACATGTCCATGATTTACATGATTTGTAGTGTGTTGAGTAAAAGAAACCCTTTGATCCAGATGTACAAATGTAAGTTTTCCCCTCTTGATCAACGCATCATTTAATTAGTTTAGACAATCGATCATTAATTTTGTCGTGAGGTAGCGTGGTGTACATATTTGAAAATTCGTATGAAGAAACCGTAGTCGCTTGGAAATTTTTAGATTTCATTTTGTCAATCACATCCCCTGATTTCTTAATAGACCAAAAGAAATTAACATCGTTCCTAATAAGAAGTTTCACAATATTTTGTCACGTGTTCCTTTATCGCCGTAAGTGCTGATGTAAGATTTCTAGACAAAACTGTAGTGGAGCAGATGCTTGAATTAGCAATGAATCGAAATTTGTAAGGAGAATTGTTTAGTTTAGGTATGCAATACATGGTCGAAAGATCCAATTCAGAAATAGAGATGTTGAGTGAAGACAATTCACTGTTATGCTTGTTCAAAATATAAAAGAAAAAGTCATTGCTTTTGATATAAGTATTTGTAGACGAATGTTCCGAAACTAAAGTTGATACGTGTATGTAGTAACGTTTTCAAATGATTATGGTGTTGTTGGCTGCTTTATCTGCAGGTGCAAAAACATATTTTTCATGTAACTTACTGAACTTCGATTCGAAGTATCTTTCAGATTTTGAATGTGGATCTTGAAAGAGATAAGGGTTTTATGAAATGTATCTAAACGAGTATCCGTTATGTCTATAATGAGTTTTTCCAGTCATTCAGAGCATGCGATTCTACTCCCTCTGATTTACACCATCTTTTGGTATAATTTTCTTAGGCTTCATTCAGCACTTCTCGCCATTTAATGAAATCTATTTTGGAAGGGATTCTATATTTAGGTCCTTTTCTGAGAATACCATGGAGCTGTATGTCTTTGATAATTGAAAAGTAATCTGTAACAATATAACTAGAACCACCCTAAAGTGGACGAACTATACCCCAGGGATGTCTTGTATAAATGGGACCATTTATGATGCAATTTACTGTTCTTTTGAAGACTTAGGATAAGTTCTTTTTCATAAGTGTATAAAAATAAATCTGCAACAAGAAGCGCACAATTGGTACTCATAGGCATCCCTACTTCCTGTTTGATAGGTCCTCACAAAATCTAACATAAACATTGTCCAACAGGAAGGACAAAGCATTACACAGGTCGCTACATGTCCATGATTTACATGATTTGTAGTGTGTTGAGTAAAAGAAACCCTTTGATTCAGATGTACAAATGTAAGTTTTCCCCTCTTGATCAAAGCACCATTTAATTAGTTTAGACAATCGACAGTTAATTTTGTCGTGAGGTAGCGTGGAGTACATATTTGAAAATTCGTATGAAGAAATCGTAGTCGCTTGGAAATTTTTAGTTTTCTTTTTGTCAATCACATCCCCTGATTTTTTAATTGACCAAAAGAAATTACCATTGTTCCTGTTAAGAAGTTTCACAATATCTTCCTTTATCGCCGTGAGTGCTGATGTACGATTTCTAGACAAAACTGTAGTGAACAGTTACTTAAATTAGCAATGAATCGAAATTTGTAAGGAGACATAGTAATTTTCATACTTGTTGGCCATTTTACATTGTTTAGACTGAGGATCACTGACGAGGATTTAGTACCCGAAACGTGCATATCTGGTCCGCGCTGTAGATTTATCAGGTCTTAAATGATGCTATTGAATTTGAAGACCTTTAACATTGTTTAGTTTAGGTATGCAATACATGGTCGAAAGATCCAATTTAGAAATAGAGATGTTGAGTGAAGACAGTTCACTGTTATGCTTGTTCAAAATATAAAAGAAAAATTCATTGCTTTTGATATAAGTATTTGTAGACGAATGTTCCGAAACTAAAGTTGATACGTGTATGTAGTAACGTTTTCAAATGATTATGGTGTTGTTGGCTGCTTTATCTGCAGGTGCAAAAACATATTTTTCATGTAACTTACTGAACTTCGATTCGAAGTATCTTTCAGATTTTGAACGTGGATCTTGAAAGAGATAAGGGTTTTATGAAATGTATTTAAACGAGTATCCGTTATGTCTATAATGAGTTTTTCCAGTCATTCAGAGCATGCGATTCTACTCCCTCTGATTTACACCATCTTTTGGTATAATTTTCTTAGGCTTCATTCAGCACTTCTCGCCATTTAATGAAATATATTTTGGAAGGGATTCTATATTTAGGTCCTTTTCTGAGAATACCATGGAGCTGTATGTCTTTGATAATTGAAAAGTAATCTGTAACAATATAACTAGAACCACCCTAAAGTGGACGAACTATACCCCAGGGATGTCTTGTATAAATGGGACCTTTTATGATGCAATTTACTGTTCTTTTGAAGACTTAGGATAAGTTCTTTTTCATAAGTGTATAAAAATAAATCTGCAACAAGAAGCGCACAATTGGTACCCATAGGCATCCCTACTACCTGTTTGATAGGTCCTCACAAAATCTAACATAAACATTGTCCAACAGGAAGGGCAAAGCATTACACAGGTCGCTACGTGTCCATGATTTACATGATTTGTAGTGTGTTGAGTAAAAGAAACCCTTTGATTCAGATGTACAAATGTAAGTTTTCCCCTCTTGATCAAAGCACCATTTAATTAGTTTAGACAATCGACAGTTAATTTTGTCGTGAGGTAGCGTGGAGTACATATTTGAAAATTCGTATGAAGAAATCGTAGTCGCTTGGAAATTTTTAGTTTTCTTTTTGTCAATCACATCCCCTGATTTTTTAATTGACCAAAAGAAATTACCATTGTTCCTGTTAAGAAGTTTCACAATACCTTGTTACGTGTTCCTTTATCGCCGTAAGTGCTGTGATGTACGATTTCTAGACAAAACTGTAGTGAACAGTTGCTTAAATTAGCAATGAATCGAAATTTGTAAGGAGACATAGTAATTTTCATACTTGTTGGCCATTTTACATTGTTTAGACTGAGGATTACTGACGAGGATTTAGTACCCGAAACGTGCATGTCTGGTCCGTGCTGTAAATTTATCAGGTCTTAAATGATGCTATTGAATTTGAAGACCTTTAACATTGTTTAGTTTAGGTATGCAATACATGGTCGAAAGATCCAATTTAGAAATAGAGATGTTGAGTGAAGACAGTTCACTGTTATGCTTGTTCAAAATATAAAAGAAAAATTCATTGCTTTTGATATAAGTATTTGTAGACGAATGTTCCGAAACTAAAGTTGATACATGTATGTAGTAACGTTTTCAAATGATTATGGTGTTGTTGGCTGCTTTATCTGCAGGTGCAAAAACATATTTTTCATGTAACTTACTGAACTTCGATTCGAAGTATCTTTCAGATTTGGAATGTAGAACTTAAAAGAGATAAGGGTTTTATGAAATGTATCTAAACTAGTATCCGTTATGTCTATAATGAGTTTTTTTTTTCAGTAATTCAGAGCATGCGATTCTACTCCCTCTGATTTACACCATCTTTTGGTATAATTTTCTTAGGCTTCATTCAGCACTTCTCGGCATTTAATGAAATCTATTTTAGAAGGGATTCTATATTTAGGTCCTTTTCTGAGAATACCATGGAGCTGTATGTCTTTGATAATTGAAAAGTAATCTGTAACAATATAACTAGAACTGCCCTAAAGTGGACGAATTATACCCCAGGGATGTCTTTTATAAATGGGACCATTAATGATGCAATGTGAAAAGCCTACCATTAACAGTATAAAAGAAATATGCTTTGATTCAAAACATCTTAACATAAAATGTCCTATAGGGTGAAGGTCAAGGTCACAGAGTCAAAAGTGATGGTACTGAAATGTAGTACTCTTTATGGTGAATGTGTTAATGAAATATGAAAGGCCTACCATTAATAGTATAAAAGAAATCTGCTTTCAAAACTTCTTAACATTAAATGTTTTACAGGGTGAAGGCCAAGGTCCCAAGGTCACAGGGTCAAACGTCATGATACAAAAATGTAGTACTCTTTATGGGGAATGTGTGTATGAAATATGAAAGACCTACCATTAATAGTATAAGAGAAATCTGCTTTCAAAACTTCAAGACGGACAGACAGGCGGACAGGATGATTCCTATATACTCCCCTAAACTTCGTTTGCGTGGGTTATAACCAGCTGGTTTGTATATATAATCAGAAGTTGCACATTCTCAGGACATGATTCAAGTACTTTAGTATCTCATGTAACTTTATTGTAGTTGAAAACGAAATTACGAACAGGTGGCTTATACCTACATGTATAACAAATAATAGGAGGTTGCAGATTCTCAAAATATTGAGAAATTGTCCTTTGCACTCGATGATCCCTGAAAATATTAGAGATGTTTAGAAGATCAAAACCTTTGTTAATAAAGGAATTTTGATTAATCGTCTTTTAGGGGAGGGTTCTTTTAACGGGATAAAGTTTGTTTTGTGCAAAGGAGATAATTATATTAAGACTTAGTTTGAATTGGTCAGTGTTTCTGAAAAATGCAATCTGTGCTTCATCAAAGATAGATTTTTAGATAAAGTACTGGATTGGTCGACAAAGCATTTAATAGTAAAAGGGACACCAACTCTTGTAAAAGGGACCAAAAACATCAACTCTTTAATAGAAAAATGAAAACCACGACCAACGATATCAATGGGTAACCGTAGCCGACTTCGAACAGCCGTCTGTCACGCAAGTAGCAGACCGTGTGGTAAAACGGATTACGCGAAAACAGCCCTTCTACCCAGAGGTCTCAAACAGCGCACTTTGTGGTGTTAAATAACTTCCTCGTGGTAATTGAACGTACAAGCATATAGCATGGCGCAATGGCCCAAGAAACGCACGGATGAATATGTAAATGGATATAAAAAAAACAGAAGGCATACGAAATACAGTTCTCTGCCGACTGTAATGAGCTCATGTATGTGATCACCCGAGGAGTCCGACTGACATTCAGAGAGGCAGGTGTTCGGGGCCCTGTCTTCTCTACAGAGGTTTGGACAGCACCCGTCATGGAGTCACGTCGTCACAGTCAGTCGAAGTCAAAGAAAACATTGTTTATCAAAAATTCCGGCATTTTGATAATGCCTTCTTCAGTGTACATTGATATTATGATCTATACTATTGATTTTCTTTATTTAGGATACAACTCGTATGACGACGATACAAGTAATGGATTTACACAAAACCTTTTGGGTATGTGCGTTCTTTTGAGGCCTTTGATAAGTTTTTTTTCATAAGTGTATAAAAATAAATCTGCAACAAGAGGCGCACAATTGGTACCCATAGGCATCCCTACTACCTGTTTGTATAGATCCTCACAAAATCTAACATGAACATTGTCCAACAGGAAGGACAAAGCATTACACAGGTCGCTACATGTCCATGATTTACATGATTTGTAGTGTGTTGAGTAAAAGAAACCCTTTGATCCAGATGTACAAATGTAAGTTTTCCCCTCTTGATCAACGCATCATTTAATTAGTTTAGACAATCGATCATTAATTTTGTCGTGAGGTAGCGTGGTGTACATATTTGAAAATTCGTATGAAGAAATCGTAGTCGCTTGGAAATTTTTAGATTTCATTTTGTCAATCACATCCCCTGATTTCTTAATAGAGAGCCATAAGAACATATATTTTATTGAAATAAGGATGAATTCGATTGTTGAAACATATTTTTGTTTGTCGTTTATGATGATAAATTTCATTCTCATATGTATCAAAAACAGGATTTTCAATAGTGAGAATATTACCTAGACGTATAAGTAAAGCATTTCAAATCATCAAATTTACCGTTCTTTTGAGGCCTTTGATAAGTTCTTTTTCATAAGTGTATAAAAATAATTCTGCAACAAGAGGCGCACAATTGGTACCCATAGGCATCCCTACTACCTGTTTGTATAGATCCTCACAAAATATAATATGAACATTGTCCAAGACGAAGGACAAAGCATTACACAGGTCGCTACATGTCCATGATTTACATGATTTTTAGTCTGTTGAGTAAAAGAAACCCTTTGATCCAGATGTACAAATGTAAGTTTTCCCCTCTTGATCAAAGCACCATTTAATTAGTTAGACAATCGATCATTAATTTTGTCGTGAGGTAGCGTGGTGTACATATTTGAAAATTCGTATAAAGAAACCGTAATCGCTTGGAAATTTTTAGATTTCATTTTGTCAATCACATCCCCTGATTTCTTAATAGACCAAAAGAAATTAACATCGTTCCTAATAAGAAGTTTCACAATATTTTGTCACGTGTTCCTTTATCGCCGTAAGTGCTGATGTAAGATTTCTAGACAAAACTGTAGTGGAGCAGATGCTTGAATTAGCAATGAATCGAAATTTGTAAGGAGACTTGTTTAGTTTAGGTATGCAATACATGGTCGAAAGATCCAATTTAGAAATAGAGATGTTGAGTGAAGACAATTCACTGTTATGCTTGTTCAAAATATAAAAGAAAAAGTCATTGCTTTTGATATAAGTATTTGTAGACGAATGTTCCGAAACTAAAGTTGATACGTGTATGTAGTAACGTTTTCAAATGATTATTGTGTTGTTGGCTGCTTTATCTGCAGGTGCAAAAACATATTTTTCATGTAACTTACTGAACTTCGATTCGAAGTATCTTTCAGATTTTGAATGTGGATCTTGAAAGAGATTTATGAAATGTATCTAAACGAGTATCCGTTATGTCTATAATGAGTTTTTCCAGTCATTCAGAGCATGCGATTCTACTCCCTCTGATTTACACCATCTTTTGGTATAATTTTCTTAGGCTTCATTCAGCACTTCTCGCCATTTAATGAAATCTATTTTGGAAGGGATTCTATATTTAGGTCCTTTTCTGAGAATACCATGGAGCTGTATGTCTTTGATAATTGAAAAGTAATCTGTAACAATATAACTAGAACCACCCTAAAGTGGACGAACTATACCCCAGGGATGTCTTGTATAAATGGGACCATTTATGATGCAATTTACTGTTCTTTTGAAGACTTAGGATAAGTTCTTTTTCATAAGTGTATAAAAATAAATCTGCAACAAGAAGCGCACAATTGGTACTCATAGGCATCCCTACTACCTGTTTGATAGGTCCTCACAAAATCTAACATAAACATTGTCCAACAGGAAGGACAAAGCATTACACAGGTCGCTACATGTCCATGATTTACATGATTTGTAGTGTGTTGAGTAAAAGAAACCCTTTGATTCAGATGTACAAATGTAAGTTTTCCCCTCTTGATCAAAGCACCATTTAATTAGTTTAGACAATCGACAGTTAATTTTGTCGTGAGGTAGCGTGGAGTACATATTTGAAAATTCGTATGAAGAAATCGTAGTCGCTTGGAAATTTTTAGTTTTCTTTTTGTCAATCACATCCCCTGATTTTTTAATTGACCAAAAGAAATTACCATTGTTCCTGTTAAGAAGTTTCACAATATCTTCCTTTATCGCCGTGAGTGCTGATGTACGATTTCTAGACAAAACTGTAGTGAACAGTTACTTAAATTAGCAATGAATCGAAATTTGTAAGGAGACATAGTAATTTTCATACTTGTTGGCCATTTTACATTGTTTAGACTGAGGATCACTGACGAGGATTTAGTACCCGAAACGTGCATGTCTGGTCCGTGCTGTAGATTTATCAGGTCTTAAATGATGCTATTGAATTTGAAGACCTTTAACATTGTTTAGTTTAGGTATGCAATACATGGTCGAAAGATCCAATTTAGAAATAGAGATGTTGAGTGAAGACAGTTCACTGTTATGCTTGTTCAAAATATAAAAGAAAAATTCATTGCTTTTGATATAAGTATTTGTAGACGAATGTTCCGAAACTAAAGTTGATACGTGTATGTAGTAACGTTTTCAAATGATTATGGTGTTGTTGGCTGCTTTATCTGCAGGTGCAAAAACATATTTTTCATGTAACTTACTGAACTTCGATTCGAAGTATCTTTCAGATTTTGAACGTGGATCTTGAAAGAGATAAGGGTTTTATGAAATGTATTTAAACGAGTATCCGTTATGTCTATAATGAGTTTTTCCAGTCATTCAGAGCATGCGATTCTACTCCCTCTGATTTACACCATCTTTTGGTATAATTTTCTTAGGCTTCATTCAGCACTTCTCGCCATTTAATGAAATCTATTTTGGAAGGGATTCTATATTTAGGTCCTTTTCTGAGAATACCATGGAGCTGTATGTCTTTGATAATTGAAAAGTAATCTGTAACAATATAACTAGAACCACCCTAAAGTGGACGAACTATACCCCAGGGATGTCTTGTATAAATGAGACCATTTATGATGCAATTTACTGTTCTTTTGAAGACTTAGGATAAGTTCTTTTTCATAAGTGTATAAAAATAAATCTGCAACAAGAAGCGCACAATTGGTACCCATAGGCATCCCTACTACCTGTTTGATAGGTCCTCACAAAATCTAACATAAACATTGTCCAACAGGAAGGACAAAGCATTACACAGGTCGCTACGTGTCCATGATATACATGATTTGTAGTGTGTTGAGTAAAAGAAACCCTTTGATTCAGATGTACAAATGTAAGTTTTCCCCTCTTGATCAAAGCACCATTTAATTAGTTTAGACAATCGACAGTTAATTTTGTCGTGAGGTAGCGTGGAGTACATATTTGAAAATTCGTATGAAGAAATCGTAGTCGCTTGGAAATTTTTAGTTTTCTTTTTGTCAATCACATCCCCTGATTTTTTAATTGACCAAAAGAAATTACCATTGTTCCTGTTAAGAAGTTTCACAATACCTTGTTACGTGTTCCTTTATCGCCGTAAGTGCTGATGTACGATTTCTAGACAAAACTGTAGTGAACAGTTGCTTAAATTAGCAATGAATCGAAATTTGTAAGGAGACATAGTAATTTTCATACTTGTTGGCCATTTTACATTGTTTAAACTGAGGATTACTGACGAGGATTTAGTACCCGAAACGTGCATGTCTGGTCCGTGCTGTAAATTTATCAGGTCTTAAATGATGCTATTGAATTTGAAGACCTTTAACATTGTTTAGTTTAGGTATGCAATACATGGTCGAAAGATCCAATTTAGAAATAGAGATGTTGAGTGAAGACAGTTCACTGTTATGCTTGTTCAAAATATAAAAGAAAAATTCATTGCTTTTGATATAAGTATTTGTAGACGAATGTTCCGAAACTAAAGTTGATACATGTATGTAGTAACGTTTTCAAATGATTATGGTGTTGTTGGCTGCTTTATCTGCAGGTGCAAAAACATATTTTTCATGTAACTTACTGAACTTCGATTCGAAGTATCTTTCAGATTTTGAACGTGGATCTTGAAAGAGATAAGGGTTTTATGAAATGTATTTAAACGAGTATCCGTTATGTCTATAATGATTTTTTCCAGTCATTCAGAGCATGCGATTCTACTCCCTCTGATTTACACCATCTTTTGGTATAATTTTCTTAGGCTTCATTCAGCACTTCTCGCCATTTAATGAAATCTATTTTGGAAGGGATTCTATATTTAGGTCCTTTTCTGAGAATACCATGGAGCTGTATGTCTTTGATAATTGAAAAGTAATCTGTAACAATATAACTAGAACCACCCTAAAGTGGAGGAACTATACCCCAGGGATGTCTTGTATAAATGGGACCATTTATGATGCAATTTACTGTTCTTTTGAAGACTTAGGATAAGTTCTTTTTCATAAGTGTATAAAAATAAATCTGCAACAAGAAGCGCACAATTGGTACCCATAGGCATCCCTACTACCTGTTTGATAGGTCCTCACAAAATCTAACATAAACATTGTCCAACAGGAAGGACAAAGCATTACACAGGTCGCTACGTGTCCATGATTTACATGATTTGTAGTGTGTTGAGTAAAAGAAACCCTTTGATTCAGATGTACAAATGTAAGTTTTCCCCTCTTGATCAAAGCACCATTTAATTAGTTTAGACAATCGACAGTTAATTTTGTCGTGAGGTTGCGTGGAGTACATATTTGAAAATTCGTATGAAGAAATCGTAGTCGCTTGGAAATTTTTAGTTTTCTTTTTGTCAATCACATCCCCTTATTTTTTAATTGACCAAAAGAAATTACCATTGTTCCTGTTAAGAAGTTTCACAATACCTTGTTACGTGTTCCTTTATCGCCGTAAGTGCTGATGTACGATTTCTAGACAAAACTGTAGTGAACAGTTGCTTAAATTAGCAATGAATCGAAATTTGTAAGGAGACATAGTAATTTTCATACTTGTTGGCCATTTTACATTGTTTAGACTGAGGATTACTGACGAGGATTTAGTACCCGAAACGTGCATGTCTGGTCCGTGCTGTAAATTTATCAGGTCTTAAATGATGCTATTGAATTTGAAGACCTTTAACATTGTTTAGTTTAGGTATGCAATACATGGTCGAAAGATCCAATTTAGAAATAGAGATGTTGAGTGAAGACAGTTCACTGTTATGCTTGTTCAAAATATAAAAGAAAAATTCATTGCTTTTGATATAAGTATTTGTAGACGAATGTTCCGAAACTAAAGTTGATACATGTATGTAGTAACGTTTTCAAATGATTATGGTGTTGTTGGCTGCTTTATCTGCAGGTGCAAAAACATATTTTTCATGTAACTTACTGAACTTCGATTCGAAGTATCTTTCAGATTTGGAATGTAGAACTTAAAAGAGATAAGGGTTTTATGAAATGTATCTAAACTAGTATCCGTTATGTCTAAAATGAGTTTTTTTTCAGTAATTCAGAGCATGCGATTCTACTCCCTCTAATGTGCATCATCTTTTGGTATAATTGTCTTAGGCTTCATTCAGCACTTCTCGGCATTTAATGAAATCTATTTTGGAAGGGATTCTATATTTAGGTCCTTTTCTGAGAATACCATGGAGCTGTATGTCTTTGATAATTGAAAAGTAATCTGTAACAATATAACTAGAACTGCCCTAAAGTGGACGAATTATACCCCAGGGATGTCTTTTATAAATGGGACCATTAATGATGCAATGTGAAAAGCCTACCATTAACAGTATAAAAGAAATATGCTTTGATTCAAAACATCTTAACATAAAATGTCCTATAGGGTGAAGGTCAAGGTCACAGAGTCAAAAGTGATGGTACTGAAATGTAGTACTCTTTATGGTGAATGTGTTAATGAAATATGAAAGGCCTACCATTAATAGTATAAAAGAAATCTGCTTTCAAAACTTCTTAACATTAAATGTTTTACAGGGTGAAGGCCAAGGTCCCAAGGTCACAGGGTCAAACGTCATGATACAAAAATGTAGTACTCTTTATGGGGAATGTGTGTATGAAATATGAAAGACCTACCATTAATAGTATAAGAGAAATCTGCTTTCAAAACTTCAAGACGGACAGACAGGCGGACAGGATGATTCCTATATACTCCCCTAAACTTCGTTTGCGTGGGTTATAACCAGCTGGTTTGTATATATAATCAGAAGTTGCACATTCTCAGGACATGATTCAAGTACTTTAGTATCTCATGTAACTTTATTGTAGTTGAAAACGAAATTACGAACAGGTGGCTTATACCTACATGTATAACAAATAATAGGAGGTTGCAGATTCTCAAAATATTGAGAAATTGTCCTTTGCACTCGATGATCCCTGAAAATATTAGAGATGTTTAGAAGATCAAAACCTTTGTTAATAAAGGAATTTTGATTAATCGTCTTTTAGGGGAGGGTTCTTTTAACGGGATAAAGTTTGTTTTGTGCAAAGGAGATAATTATATTAAGACTTAGTTTGAATTGGTCAGTGTTTCTGAAAAATGCAATCTGTGCTTCATCAAAGATAGATTTTTAGATACAGTACTGGATTGGTCGACAAAGCATTTAATAGTAAAAGGGACACCAACTCTTGTAAAAGGGACCAAAAACATCAACTCTTTAATAGAAAAATGAAAACCACGACCAACGATATCAATGGGTAACCGTAGCCGACTTCGAACAGCCGTCTGTCACGCAAGTAGCAGACCGTGTGGTAAAACGGATTACGCGAAAACAGCCCTTCTACCCAGAGGTCTCAAACAGCGCACTTTGTGGTGTTAAATAACTTCCTCGTGGTAATTGAACGTACAAGCATATAGCATGGCGCAATGGCCCAAGAAACGCACAGATGAATATGTAAATGGATATAAAAAAACAGAAGGCATACGAAATACAGTTCTCTGCCGACTGTAATGAGCTCATGTATGTGATCACCCGAGGAGTCCGACTGACATTCAGAGAGGCAGGTGTTCGGGGCCCTGTCTTCTCTACAGAGGTTTGGACAGCACCCGTCATGGAGTCACGTCGTCACAGTCAGTCGAAGTCAAAGAAAACATTGTTTATCAAAAATTCCGGCATTTTGATAATGCCTTCTTCAGTGTACATTGATATTATGATCTATACTATTGATTTTCTTTATTTAGGATACAACTCGTATGACGACGATACAAGTAATGGATTTACACAAAACCTTTTGGGTATGTGCATTCTCATTTAAACTAAGTCGATTTTTCTTCCATTGAGGACTATTTTGTATTTCATAACTGGACCTTGACTGGAGTATACGGACATATGGTTCCGTCACATGTAGTCAAGAATAACAATATTCATACGCGTACAATTTATTACTTAAAAGAAATGCAGAAAGAATGCACAACCATATACTAATAAAAATTCAAAGACTAAAATTAACTAGAGAACAGGGTTGTTAGGTCTCACAGGTGGATAGTTGACAGGTGGACAGTTGACAGGTTGACAGTTAACAGGTCGACAGTTGACAAGTGCAATGTTGTCAGGTCGATGGTAGACAGGTCGACAGTTGACAGGTCGACGGTTGACAGGTCGACCTTTGACATGTTGACGGTTGACAGGTTGACAGGTCGACAGTTGACAGGTCGACGCTTGACAGGTCGACAGTTGATCGACATATGCTGTTGTAAGACAATTCTAGAAACTAACTAACATCATTGATGTCGAAATTGTCAACTGTCGACCTGTCAACCACTACCTAGTTCGACAGTTCCTAAAATATATGCTGTTGATAAAGGATTTCAACAGTCGACCTGTCAACCACACTCAAGGTAGACAGTTCTTAAAATATATGCTGTTGATAAGAGATGTCAACTGTCGACCTATCATACACATCCAAGGTCGACAGTTCTTAAAAGACAGGTCGACAGTTCTTAAAATAAATGCTATTGATAAGAGATGTCAACTGTCGACCTGTCAACCGCACCCAAGGTAGACAGTTCTTAAAATAAATGCTATTGATAAAAGACGTCAACTGTCGACCTGTCAAGCAAACCCTATGTCGACAGATCTAAAGCTAAAACTCAAGATCAACCGAAGCACTACTTTCAACAATTACACATTTGCTAGTGAGGAATTACTTGTCCGTATACTCAAGTTGATCCTAAATGTCTACTTTAGGAAGACCTTAAAAGCTTATCTGATAATTTAAAAAAAATTCAATCAGTTGTGATGAAAAAAATAGAACCCAAAAAATGTTATTCAATGATACGGAAGTGTTCCAAATCTTTACCTTTTCGAAGAAAATTTCAAACAAATTCACAATAAAAAATCATTCGGAGGTTGAGGATATTTTTACCTATGTTTTACATTTGATTTACATGATGCACATTCATGTTATCCAACAGGACATGCGACGAAAGAAACTGATACTTTTAGTCCTGTTTGGTAAATATAACATACATTGTACGGTTTTGCATAAATTAGATTGGTATGCATTACAAAATTTGTTCTTTACAAGAAAAGAACCTTTTTAAACCAAGCAAATAAGCTTTAATCTTTATAGGTGCACCAAAGCTAATACATCGATTGACATCTATTCTTGCTATGGGGTTTCATCGACCACAACAAGGTAAGAATAATGTTGAAATTAAACTTTAAACTTAATTAATGTCTTCTTAAGGTAAACAATTGTGCAAAGGAGAAGGTACGTTATCTGAGAAATGTGGCAAACTTTGAATAATGAAAATGCAAGATTTACAGAATGTAAATCAGTTTAAATTTTGAGAATCAGATATTCCGTTGCGATTTAATAGCAATTTGAAAACACGTAAGTAAGCTTTTTGCTTCACTTACTTTGACGCCATGTGACGTTAGTTTAAACAATATTTATTCAATATAATATTCCAACAGTAATTTACATCATATGAAAAATAAGGATAGGAGAGAAAGCCCAAAAGCTTATATAATACTCTGCTACTTATGTGACGTTATGATCACGTCGTGATAGAACGTTGTCAGATAACATATTGCTGTATTCCTACATTATTCATACAGATTGTTTTGCTCAAGTTTTTGCCATGAAACGATTTCATGAATCCTCGAAACTCTGTGATTGATTAAAAATTGTACAATCCCGATTACGTTAACTGTTCCCCCTTTAATATTTTTCTCCCTTCATCTATCTAAATTTCGCTTCTATTTTTCCGTCTTCATTTTCCCTCACAAAATTTCTCTTCTAATTTTCCTCCTTTATTTCGCCTCAAAATTTCGCCTTCAGTGTTGGAAGAGAAAAAATGAAAACGAATTTTTGAGAAACAGAAGCAAAACGTAAAAGGAAAGAGAAACGCAAAGCGTAACCAGAAGAGAAACGAAAGCGAAATATTCCGCTTTCATTCCGCTTTCAGTCCTCTTGTCAATCAAATCGAGGCTTCCTCATTTGCATATTAGGGGATTTCCTTAAATAGAGGGTACAATCGTAATTTATGTAATTTCTTTGTGTTGCATTAAAATACACGACTAATTCGTTTTATTAAGATACATTGTAAACGAACTTTTTCTGCATATTTAACATTTATTAGTAAATCGAAAATTAGCTTTTTGTATCTTTAAGTTACAAATCGTGGTTTGTTTTCTTCGCATTTGTACATCTATAGCACAGATCCATTTTTTAAGTAACATACCAATTTCAGTCCCGATTACGTTAACTGTCCCCCCTTTAACGTTTGTTCTCCCTTCATCTCTCCAAATTTCGCTTCTATTATTCCGTCTTCATTTTCTCTCACAAAATTTCTCTTCTAATTTTCCTCCTTTATTTCGCCTTAAAATTTCGCCTTCATTGTTGGAAGAGAAAAATGAACACGAATTTTTGAGAAACAGAAGCAAAGCGTAAAAGGAAAGAGAAACGCAAAGCGTAAACAGAAGAGAAACGAAAGCGAAATATTTCGCTTTCATTCCGCTTTCAGTCCTCTTGTCAATCAAAGCGAGACTTCCTCATTAGCATATTAGGGGATTTCCCTAAATAGAGGGTACAAACGTAATTTGATGTAATTTCTTTGTGTTGCATTAAAATACACGACTAATTAGTTTTATTTAGATACATTGTAAACGAACTTTATCTGCATATTTAACATTTATTAGTAAATCGAAAAGTAGCTTTTCGTATGTATAAGTTACAAATCGTGGTTTGTTTTCTTCGCATTTGTACATCTATAGCACAAATCCATTTTTTAAGTAACATACCAATTAACAAATCGTTGTTTTGACAAATACACACATGTAAATCAACCGCGCAGGGTACATGTACGTTGGTGTCGTTTATCCATTACCTGCCAGGTGTGAAAATCATCGGAGCGTGAAATCACCATGCGGTCATTTCAACTTAAGATAGGGATAGAATATCTTCACAATGAATTTAAGTTAAAAATTTTTAAATTTAATGTTATGACTTGATATAATCAGAGACGTATATAAAAATATATACATCCCTGATTTAAAGATACAGTGTCCCTGAAAATAAATTTTATTGAAAACGTAAAATCTATATTCCGAAGGGTCTAGATATAGGAAAAAAGGAGCTATAAAAAGTTTTATGTGAAAATATGCAGTATCGGCTATAATATTACCGAATTGGTAAAATTAAATCTCCATATTTCTCTATTGTAAAAACGCAATACTTTGTAGGTGGCGCTAGTGAAATTAATTAGAGCTGCCCACCCCAAATTAAAATTTACGTTTTTAAACGGCTATAACTGTGAATGAATGCGTTGGATTCGCCTGAAAATTTTAATTTATACAAATGAGAATGTAAACTTTCATATGGGAAGAAAGATTTTGCCGTATAAATTTTTGTAAAAATAATTTGTTTTCAGGGACACCGTTACTTTAATGATGTAATTAAATATGTAAACTACCTGCTACAAATGTACCTTTCACGTACTCAGCTTGCATGTGCACATGTAGTGTACGTTCTCATTTTACACTGTTTTCAAGGATGGATTTTAAAGAGATTTTTTTTTCTTCACCTTTTATTCATTTTATCGTATTTTTTTTTCTTTTCCTTTTTCATAATGACATATTGAAGGCTATTTTATCATAGTAATACATTTCAATTGAAAGCTCGTAGTTTAAAAAAAGAAAGAAAAAGAATTGTCATGGTCAAAAAGCAGGGGCGGATCCAGAACCTCATATGCCGGGAAGGACTTGCGCTTTTTATTTGGATGAATTGCGAGGCCAGATAGCCGAGTAGGGGTGGGTGGGTAAACCTCCCATTTGCGGGGGTTCGAAAGGGGGCCCTTACCCGATAAAGTTCCTGTTTATTATTTTATAAAAAAAAGTTATACGTACAAAGCAAAAATAATCATGTACAATGTATATATTAGAATTTTTGGCAAATTCTGAATGGATGGGGAATCCTCCTATTCTCGCTCTAGATCCGCGCTTTCATTCAAACAATGTCTCTAGATCTATAACACGTTAATATTTTTATGAAAAAAGAATGTCAACAATGTGTCTAACCAGGATCGTCAATGCCCCCAATAAAAATTGATAGAATATAATTTTTGTCCGTCGAGAAAAGTTTTCAGTTGTTTGATAAGACGGCGGCCGTATTTCCTTCCCGATATGGTACCTAGCGATCGTTATGTTGGAATCCGCGAGAAATTTTAATCACATCATGGACCAAAGAAGGATTTTTGTAAATGGATGAAAGAACAAGGAAAAAACGAGATAAAATCGAAATAAAGATGAAGAATCTTAAACAAAAAAAAAAAACAAAAAACAAAAAAACAAAAACAAAAACAAAAAAAAAAACAGTGAAGTAAGAACTTCTTTTTCAAAGCATGGAATTGGACCTCCCGCAAATAAATTCAAAATGGGTACGAAAATTAATTAAGGAAGGGAGCATTGAGTATAAAAATTTGCCCCGTATACACAAATGACCGAAAATAAAATAAATAAATAAATAAAAAAACCCCAAATATATTCGTAGGGGGGAATTCCCTTACGTGTTTCCTTTAGTTATTGTTGAAATAATAGAAATAAAGCACACTATCACTCTAAAATATTTTTTATACATTTTATATCTGACCATTCCGGACACTGTATCTTTTGGACGTAAATACTTAAACGCATGACTGACTCCACACTGGTGGACTACTATGCCTACCTGAACGACACCTGTCATTATCGATCGATTACGGGGTATAAACATGTAAAGTACAAGGGGTCAATAATGAGAACTGACATCTAGATGAACAAAATGACTTGCTTCTTGACTCAAATTTTAAAATAATTGTTAAATAAGTTCTATAACCCGTTGAAACGGACCTATTTTACACAATAAATTTAGCTGTTTTAAAGTGATTAAATTTTATCCAGAGACTCAATATATCTAGACATATTAAAACAATTATTATAGCATATAATTCGATAATTAGTGTGATAAAAGCAAAAGAGTGTAAATAAACGTTTTAAAATATTGTAATATTTAGATATTAACCCTACATTGACCGCATTAAGCCCCGCCCATATATATTTCCAAAACGAGGCTGGAGGCGAACATTGAAAGCGAACTGAAGGCGGAATTTTAAAGAGAAACGTCTGGTCGAAGTTGAAAGAGAAACGTCTTGAAATTTGAAAGAGAAACGTCTGGTCGAAATCGTCTGGTCGGAATTTGAAAGAGAAACGTCTGGTCCATGTTGCCAATTCATCTGTTCTTAAATGATGCTATTCAATTTGAAGACGTTTACATTTATACCACTTGGTGAGTGTCACTGCTGGTGGACCAGGAGTCCCCGAGGGCACATGTAGCCAAGTTCGATCAATTACGGTTGATCGTTTCTTCAACGCATTCTAAATTTCTGTTATCAAAATTCCTTGAAATTTCGAAAACGTGGGACCTGTAGCATCATATCCCACCCATCCTGCTACGTCTTTCGGTACGCTTTTTCGACAGAGTAACTTTCATACTTTTTGTCATTTTACATTGTTTAGATTTGAGGATCACTGACGAGGGTTAAGTACCCGAAACGTGCATTTCTGGTCCATGTTGCCAATTCATCTGTTCTTAAATGATGCTATTCAATTTGAAGACGTTTACACGTAAGAGGAATCCTAAGAGAAACGTAACAGAACATGAAGAGAATCGAAGCGGGAATTAAAGGAGAAATATTTCTCTTTCGAGTTCGCTTTCAGGGTTCTCGTTTATTTCACCTTACAAATTCCTTTTCTCTTTCTCCTTTCACCTCGCAAATTTCTCCTCCATTTTTCCTTGTACATTTCGGCTTAGAAATTCCCCTTCTATTTTTTCGTCTTCATTTTACCTCACAAAATTTCTTCTTCGTCTAACAAAAATTCCCCCTTGAGGGGTAGACAGTTAACGTAATCGGAACTGTAACAAATCATCGTTTTGATAAAAACACACATGTAAATCAACCACGCAGGGTACATGTACGTAGGTGTCGTTTATTCATTACCTGTCAGGTGTGAAAATCATCGGAGCGTGATATCACCATGCGGTCATTTCACATTTAGATAGGGAGAGAATATCTTCACAATGAAGTTAAGTTAATTTTTTTTTCAAATTAAATGTTATGACTTGTTATAATCAGTGACGTATATAAAAATATATACGACAGTGGCGGATCCAGCGCCCCCTTTGCTGGGGGTCAAGGGGCGAATTTTGCCGATTTTGACTGAAAAGGGGCCAAAATATACCTGTTTTTGGAAAATTTTGGGTCAGTGGCGGGGGGGGGGGGGCGTCCCCTCCGCACCCCCTGAATACGTCCCTGATTTATTGATGTAATTAAATATGTAAACTACGTGCTACAAATGTACCTTTCACGAACTCAGCTTGCATGTGTCGTGTACGTTCTCATTGCACCCAGCTTACAAGGATGGATTTTTAAAGAGATTTATTTTATTCTTCACCTTTTTATTTTATCGTTTTTTTTTTCTTTTCCTTTTTCATAATGACATATTGAAGGCTATTTCATCATATAGTAATGCATTTGAATTGAAAGCTCGTAGTTTAAAAAAAAAGAAAAAGAATTGTCATAGTCTAAAAGAAAGGGGCGGATCCAGAACCTCGTCTGCCGGGAAGGACATGCGCTTTTTATTTGGATGAATTGCGAGGCCAGAATGGCCGAGTAGGGGATGGGTATTGAAGGGGTGTACAGTACCTCCCATTTGCGGGGGTTCGGAAGGGGGCCCTTGCCCGATAAAGTTTTGAAAAAAAGGTGGTTTCGGGATCGTACTTGAACTCAAGATTTGACCGAGCGCATGATTCAGACGCTTACGGCTGTATCTTTAAAAAAGGAACCCTATCAATGTTTACATTATCTAATGCTACCTCTTCTTTTGCACGGCATGCCGAAATCGTAAACAATTCTTTAGGGGAGAGGAGGGTGATTAGATTATTTTTTTTTCGGGTGGGGGGGGGGACAAATTATCGCGAGCAACCTGTTTATGATTTTATAAAAAAAAGTTATACGTACAAGACAAAAATAATCATACATGTACAATGTATATAGAAGACATTTTGGCAAATTCTGAAAGGATGGGGAGTCCTCCTACTCTCGCTCTAGATCCGCGCTTTCATTAAACGATGCTTACTCCTCCCGTGCACCTGGTCCCATCTCTAGCTTGCTAGGGGTCCGTCGATGCTTAATTTTGTGCTCTATTGTGAGTGCTGTTGAGATTATCGTCAGGATCTTCTTTAACTCATTTGTGTCACACTTATGCCCTTTGCCGTGTGGAGCTCGTAAAAAAGTTCCCCGCGAGGGGTTTGACAGTAAGTGTTTTGAATATACTTCCCTGACATTGTCGCCATAGCACTTTCTATATAGACATAACATCAGACAGTGCATGAATTTTATACATTTTCATTTCCATGCTTCATAAACATCGACGGCGGGTGCGGCTAGCCAACAGGGAATGCTTACTCCTCCCGGGCACCTGGTCCCACCTCTAGCTTGCTAGGGGTCCGTCGATGTTTAATTTTGTGCTCTATTGTGAGTGCTGTTGAGATTTTCGTCAGGATTTTCTTTAACTCATTTGTGTCACCCTTATGCCCTTTGCCGTGTGGAGCTCGTAAAAAAGTTCCCCGCGAGGGGTTTGACAGTAAGTGTTTTGAATATACTTCCCTGACATTGTCGCCATAGCACTTTCTATATAGACATAACGTCAGACAGTGCATGAATTTTATACATTTTCATTTCCCTGCTTCATAAACATCGACGGCGGGTGCAGCTAGCCAACAGGGGATGCTTACTCCTCCCGGGCACCTGGTCCCACCTCTAGCTTGCTAGGGGTCCGTCGATGTTTAATTTTGTGCTCTATTGTCAGGATCTTCTTTAACTCATCTCTAGATCTATTAGATGTTAATCTTTTAATGAAAATTTTAATCATGTCAACAATATGCCTATTATATATAGTAATTCATCTCATGCCCAAGATTTCACATACCAGGATCGTCAATCAAGCACAGCATGTTGTATCGGGAATGCGCCCCCGTACAAAATTGAAAGAATATAGTTTTTGTCCGTCGAGAAAAGTTTTCAATTGTTTGATAAGACGGCCGTAATTCCTTCCCGATATGGTACCCAGCGATCAATATGTTGGAATCCGCGAGAAATTGTAATCATATCATGGAACCAAAGAAGGATTTTTGTAAATGGATGAAAGAACAAGGGAAAAAACGAGATAAAATCGAAATAAAGATGAAGAATTATTAATAAAAAAAAATTAAACAGTGAAACAAGAATTTCTTTTTCGGAGCATGGAATTGGATCTCCCGCAAATAAAAACAAAAAGGGTATCAAAATTAATTTGTAATGGCGGAGGAGGAAGGGAGCATAGAGTATAAAAGTTTGCCCCGTATACACAAATGACCGATAAATAAAAAAAATAAATAATAATAACAAAAAAACCCATAATATTCGTAAGGGAGCATTCCCTTACGTGTTTCCTGTAGTTACATGCAATGTTGAAAGGAATATAAATAAAACACACTATCACTCTAAAATATTTGTTATACATTTTGTATCTGACCATTCCAGACGACACTGTCACTTTTGGACGTAAATACTTGACCGCATGACTGACTCCACACAGGTAACACTACCATGCCTACCTGAAAGACACCTGTCAAAATCGATAGATTACGGGGTATATACATGTAAAGTTCAGAGACTCAACATATCTAGACATATTAAAACAATTATGATAGCATATACTTCGATAATTAGTGTGATAAAAGAAAAGAGTGTAAATAAACGTTTAAAAATATTGTAATATTTAGATTTTAAGCCCACATTGACCGCATTAAGCCCCGCCCATATATATTTCCAAAACGAGGCTGGAGGCGAACATTGAAAGCGAACTTAAGGCGGAATTTGAAAGAGAAACGTAAGCGGAATCGTAAGAGAAACGTAACAGAACATGAAGAGAATCGAAGGGGGAATTAAAGGAGAAATATTTCTCTTTCGAGTTCGCTTTCAGGGTTCTCGTTTATTTCACCTAACAAATTCCTCTTCTCTTTCTCCTTTCACCTAAAAAATTTCTCCTCTATTTTTCCTTGTACATTTCGCCTTAAAAATTTCTCTTCTATCTTTTCGTCTAACAAACATTCCTCCTTGAGGGGTAGAAAGTTAACGTAATTTGGACTGTACGTCGCCTTTGAAAGAAAGCTTCCGGTCAGCTTCTGGGTTATTTTTGGACACTGTCTCAGTTTAATGATATAAGTAATTCTAGAATTTAAGGGAATTGCGCGAGGTTTTTAGAAATCATTTCCGTGTGTATATTACACATTCATTCAAACGAACGAAAAGACAGAAATATTACCCCTTAAATTTGAGATTTGGGAGAGCGCCAAGGGCCCATGTCCAAAGGACCAAGGGCGTTCCTGAAAGGGGACGGAAAATTATCTTACGGCGATTGTCTGTTTTGCTTGATGAATGAAGTATTGAAATAGCCATTTGAAATCGTTATCATGTTACGAAAAGCTATATCGTTATATGATCGACAATTATCTGATGGGCAAAGCAAGCCAGTGATTTTTAGGGCGGGGGTGGTGGTTACACACCGCTTGCTGTAAGGGTATGTTGACTTACTTAGTATTTCAGAAAAAAGCCGGAGGTTTTTTTTAGCAATTTGATATGCAAAACACAAACAGTTACGTGGCGAGCGGACAGGAACCAGCGAAAATAATTTTCCGAAAGATCGACATCAAAATTCAAGTACATGTTTAAGCCCACCTAATGCGAATGTGCCTTACTTTGACATTTTTTTGGGTGGTGGCGCCCAAAACGCCCATCTAAATACGCCAATAAGCTTTAATTTAAAATGAACCTTAGTTTAATTTAAAAATATTTCTACATTTATATATCTAGCTGCAATTGATGAATTAGGAATATACGAATAAAACATAAAATGAAACAAATGAATAGAATAAATCTTGTGTATACAGTTATCACAGCCGTTGCAAGAAAATGCGATAGATGGCGCCAAAGAATTAATTTCGATAAAATCACGGTGAATCACAGCTAGGGGCCAAAGTACACAAAGAATACAAAATAAATAACCCCCCTAATAATACATAAACATTTTAAAAGTATTTTTTGATGGGGTGTATTTATTTTGTACTCTTTGTGTACTGTAGCACCTGTGAGTAAATTTGATTGATTGATTGATTTATTTATTTACGAGAAGTTACAAGGTTGCGAGAAAGCAACCCGAACAAAGACGCAAACTATATTTTTCTTATGGCTATACTGTTTAATTCCAATGAGTGATTTAATAATTTTATATACATAATAACTAATGTATATCAGGGTGATGTACTTTTCCAAAACAGCGTTTACTTCGTTTCGTTTTGTTTTGTATTGTTTTTTACTTTTTTTTTCACCTAAACACCACAAAATGCAATTGCCTGATAAACGAACAGTTTGTAATTGTCTTACATTTGTATCGAATCGCTGGTATATTTGTGTCGCCTGCGAAGCATAGCGACACTTAGGGATCACTTTGTCCGTTGTCCGTCTGTCCGTCCGTCCGTCTGTCCGTCCGTCTGTCTGTCTGTCTGTCACACTTTGGGTGTCACAGCCCATAACTTTTGATTGGAAAGTGATAGGGCTTTGATATTTCACATGTGTATTCCTTGTGACAAGACCTTCCTGCACATACCATAATTTTTGACCCAGTGACCTTGACCTACTTATTTGACCTACTCTTCAAAAAAATTAAGAATGGATATATCTTTTGATTGGTAAGTGATAGGGCTTTGATATTCCACATGTGCAATCCTTGTGGCAAGACCTTCCTACACATACACTGATTTTTGACCTAGTGACCTTGACCTACATATTTGACCTTCTTTTCAAGAAAAATTAAGAATGGATATATCTTTTTATTCGTAAGTGTTAGGACTTTGATATTTCACATGTGCAATCCTTGTGGCAAGACCTTTCTACACATACCATAATTTTTGACCTGTGACCTTGACCTAGATATTTGACCTACTTTTGAAAAAAAAGATAAGATTCGCTATATCTTTTGATTGGTTAGTGATAGGGCTTTGATATTTCACATATGTATTCCTTGTGACAAGACCTTCCTACACATACACTAATTTTTGACCTAGTGACCTTGACCTACATATTTGACCTTCTTTTCAAGAAAAATTAAGAATGGATATATCTTTTTATTCGTAAGTGTTAGGACTTTGATATTTCACATGTGCAATCCTTGTGGCAAGACCTTTCTACACATACCATAATTTTTGACCTTGTGACCTTGACCTAGATATTTGACCTACTTTTGAAAAAAAGATAAGATTCGCTATATCTTTTGATTGGTAAGTGATAGGGCTCAATATTTCACATGTGTATTCCTTCTGACAAGACCTTTCTACACAGACCATTAAATCTGACCTTTTGACCTAGTAAATGAAAAGTAATATTGGCTATATCTTTTGATTGGTAGGTGATAGGGCTTTAATATTTCACATGTATTTTCCTTGTAACAATGCCATTCTACACATTACCATTATTTTTTTACCTTTTGACCTTGACCTACATATTTGACCTACTTATCAAAAAATTAAGAATTACCCGATCACTTATACGAGTTATATTATCTTTTCTTTATTATTGATGTTTTGTTTCATAATTTATGATTACCCACCGTGGCCGGGTTAGCGCAGTGGTAGAGCGCTCGCTTCTCACCTCTAAGGTCCCGGGATCGAATCTCAGATTCGGCAAAGGGTCTTATGTGGGAGGGTAGGTGGTCCCCCACCCAGGCCTCTGTAGGGGGTTTTTCTTGTTTGTTAAACGTTGTAAAATAAATAAAGTTTAAATTTTGGATAATATTACTCTACTTTTAATTAATTTGCTCCAATTATGCTAATAACATCACTCTCGTGAGTGACCGCTCAGGTGGACAGACGTGTTTTTTACCTGTCCTGTATTAGTCTAATGTATACACATATATGTATGGATTTCCGTCCTAAAAATATCAACTTTGGTGATTTAGTGATTTGATGGAACAATATGGGAAAGAAAACTTATAAAAAACGTAAATTTAGATGCAGTAGCAGGGCCAGTGAAGGTGAAGATTTGGATCCGCCTGTTAGTGAACTGATCGCTAGAGCAGAACGAGTTCTACAAGGTGAACATGTTGACGAGAACGAAGAAGCTCTCGATGTATCGTCATTGAAGGTACTTTTAACATTATTGCAATCGAAACACGAGGAATCAAATTTGAAAATTCACGAGAAGTTAGAAGAAATTACTCAAAAACTATGCAAATTGGATGAAATAGAAAGAAAACTTTCAAATGTAGAATGCGGCTTACTTTCTCTTGGTGTAAGAGTGGAAGCAGTTGAAAAGAAAAACAGAGAAATTGAAAAAAGCGTATCGTTTATGTCAAAGCAGTTTGATGGTGAAAGCAAGAAAATAGATAATTTGTCAACAGATATTCAGGCAAGAATAAAAGAACAAGATAAAGTTATAAAAGAAATAAACAAGCAACTGAAAGAAGTAAAAAGTTCTAGAAATCCTGATGTTGAAGTTAATGCTGCATTGGAGCGCTCGAAAGCTGAAGTTCGTCGCCACGAAACCATGATCGAGTCTATGGCCCGAGGGATAGATAATCTCCGCCGTGATCGAAATGACCTCCAAGAAAAGGTCACTGACCTGCAGTGTAGGTCCATGAAAATGAACCTTGTGTTCAATGGTCTGGAAAAAGAGCATCCGAGGGAGGATACCGAGGGAAAACTCAGGGAGTTCCTATCAATCGAACTCGGAATCAATGCGCATGTCGAATTTGCCAATGTGCACCGTTTCGGGCGTTACAATCGAGGCCGACCTAGGCCTATAGTGGCCAGGTTTATCTACCAACACGATCTGAACATGGTGTTAGAGAGTGCCTATCTCCTAAGAGGAACTCCGTATGGTATCCACCAACAGTTCCCCGCCGCAGTAGAGGAACGTAGACGTTCGCTTTACCCAGTCATGCATCACCACAGGCAGCAAGGTGCTAACGTAAAAATGGTGCGCGACCGCTTGTATATTAATGGTGAGCAGTACGACTCGGACGATTGGGACGATCGTTATCCCGAGGATACCCGTGATGAAACTGCGTTAAAAGAACACTTCGGTTACAGATAGGGGTCTGAGGAGGCTGGGCGCAGTGAACAGCGCGAACATAGTGACTCGGGAACTAGCCTTAACCCGAACTTGCACACCGATGATGAAATTCGAGTTGTATCAATTAATGTATGTGGGCTTGTTAGCAAGCTAAGGTGTCCTGAATTTGTTGATTTTATCACACAATATGATATCATATGTCTTATTTAAACAATAACTGATAAAACAGATAATATTTTCTTAAATGGTTATGAAGTTTATGTTAACCACAGACATGATATATCTCATACTAGATCAGGAGGCATTGTTATTTTTGTTAAAAACGATATAAAAACTCTTATCCAACATATAAGTTCACCATGTAAATACTGCTTGTGGATCAAGGTTAGATACTCCAATAATAATCAAAATTGTACATATTTACTACTAAGTGCAATATACATCCCCCCAGAAAATTCAAAGTATGTAAGTAGTGACGTTTTTGACAGTTTGGAAAATGAGTTCATGAATTTTCAAGTGATTGTAAATATGTTTGCCTGATCGGCGACTTTAATGCTCGAACTGGATTAGGTCAGGATTATTTTACCAATGTTGAAGATGAGTACTCCGATTTTATCCAAGATGGCGCTCTTTTGTTAAATTCTAGCGGGTTTCAAATTCAAAGAAATTCAAAAGATAGCATGATTAATAATTTTGGTAAACTCTTACTTGATTTTTGCAAACACACAAATTTATTTATTTTGAATGGCAGGATAGGAAGTGACAGAATCATTGGAGAATCAACATGTAAAGGGATAAGTGTAATTGATTATTGCATAGGTAATATAGATTTTTTATCGATTGTTGAAAATTTTGAGGTAGAAGAGTTTTCAAGATTGTATTCAGATTGCCATAATGCAATATGTGTGAATTTTTTTATGAACAGTGAAAATCAAGTGATGAATAATGTTGATCATAATCTTACGTCTAAAGATGAAAAAGCAAAAACGTGGACAGATGAGTTGAAACATGTTTATTTAGAGAATGTATCACAACATAGTGAAGAATGACAAATATGGATAATGACCATATCCCTGTCTACAGAACAAAATCGATAATTCAGAAAATCAGAAATCGAAGGCATACAAAATCAGGACAAAACAGGAACCAAAGCAAACAAAAACAAAAACCTCCACCATATGAAAAGAAGCGAACTCCCGATATGAGAGTGAGACCAGGTGCCCAGGAAGAGTAAGCATCTCCTGCTTGCATGCAACACCCGTCGCTTCAATTCGGTAGAACTGTCACATCCGGTTACTTCCATTTTGGAAGATATAGAGTACAATCTTTGGTTGGATGGTTCAAATTGTCTATGACAGAATGTCATCCAAATTAGCAGATTGAACGAATTATTGAATAATGTTCCTGATTCCCATGTTAATAATGCTTTTATTGATATGTGTGTGAAAGATATGTGTAAAGTTTTAATAACAAGTGCAAAAAATACATTTGGTGTAAAGAGAAAATCTGTCATAAAAAATAAGAAAAAAGTTATAGAATTTAAGAAACCTTGGTTTACTAAAACATGTAAAAGTGCACGTCAAAATTTTCGCAAAGCTAAAAGGCTTTATAAAAAATATGGTAGCAATGCATTCAAAGAAGACATGTATGAAAAAGAGAAATTGTATAAAAAGGTTTTAAAAAAGCAAGTAAATATTCATAGAAAAGAAACAAAACTTAAAATCAAAAGCTTAAAATAAAAAAAACCCAAGGAATATTGGAGAATAATAAATTCAGGAAAAAAATAGAAATAATCATGTAAATGTACCCCTAGACGAAATGTACGACTTTTTCAAAAATCTTAGCACTGAAAATTTCAACACAGTGCCAGATCATGTAATGTCCTCTAATGATATTGATATGCTTTCAAATTTACAGTCCAATGATTCAATAAATGTACCTATTTCTGAGGAAGAAATAAAAACGGCAATAAAATCTCTAAAACGCAATAAATCATGCGGTTGTGATGATATATATAACTAGATGGCTACTGTTGCAAGCAACAGACGGATTCCTCTTTTTTTAGACCTTCCTTGGAACTGAAGTGTTAAAGTCCGAATAAAGAAGATGGAAAAATGAATAGTTGCTTTTGTACCTTATTCACTTCAGCAAATGAGTCTTAAGAGCTTTTGTCTAATTTGGGACTCTCATTTATTTATCAACAAAATAGAACAAAAATATAATAAATACCTTTCATGTTTACGAAAGCTTTATACTCCATGATCTATCAATTCTAAATCCTTTAAAATTACTATTTCAAAACAGAATTGCACAATGATTTTGCAATGAGAGCATTTCTATATATAGAAAATGACAATAAAATCAAAATACAGCCAAGTAATGCTACTAAGAAAAAAAAATAGAGACCAAGAGTAAAAGAGAGTTATGTTTCTTATACAATGTTATGTTCAAATAAGAAAGACTACTTGAGTGAAGAATAAATAGCGTAGGACAAAAACTGCTTACAAGAGTAAGTTTGTTATGACCCTGAGAATAAGCATTTGACCGTGAATAAAGGTCACGGAAAAAAGATAAGTATTTGAGTTAATTCTTTTCAAGATTGATCTTAATCTGATCAAAGCTCAATATTTTATCAACCAAAGTATGTTGTGACCTTGAAATCGAACAAATAGCCTTGGGCCAAGGTCAAGGTAAAAGGGCTTGATGCAAGGAATATTTGTATTAAGTTTGAACTCTGAAGGTGAAATAGTCTTTGTTCTATAGGCAAAAGTTTGTTGTGACCTTGAGAATAAAAATTTGACCTTGGGTCAAGGTCAAGGTGAAAGAGCGTGGCTTAACGATAATTTGTATGAAGTTTGAACTCTGAAGGTCAAATAGTCTTTATTCTATAAGCAAAAATTTGTTGTGACCTTGCGAATCAAAATTTGACCTTGGGTCAAGGTCAAGGTGAAAGAGCTTGGCTTAACGATAGTATGTATGAAGTTTGAACGCTGAAGGTCAAATAGTCTTTGCTCTATAGGCAAAAACTCCATGCTCTATCAATATCAAATCCTTTACAATTACTTTCTCAAAACAGAATTGCACAATGATTTTGCAATGAGATAATTTCTATTAATAAAAAATGACAACAATATGAAAGTACAGATATGTAATGCTACTAAGAAAAAAAAAGAAACAGAAAACAAGAAGAAAAGAGTTATCTTTCTTATACTATGTTAAGTTCAAATAATCTTGAAGGACTACTTGTGTAAAGAATAAATAGTATAGGACAAAAAGTGTGAATTCTACAAGAGTAAATGATTGTTATGAAATTGAGAATGATTGGCATTGTGCCAATTTAAAGTTCCATTTTCAACTCAGAATATTGCGAAAACCGTTAATATTTTATTGAGTATGTCAGCATATGAAAGATAACAATTTTTCCAAAGAACATTTTAAAACAAATTTCGTTCAAATCGTATAGTTAGTTTAGGAGTTATAAGTGTTTAAAGATTAGCCTTTGATGACCTCTAGCGGGGGCATTGGTGAGCTTATCGACAAACAAACAATAGTTGAAGATCTCGGTGAAAGGCTTTGATGCAAGGAATATTTGTGTAATGTTTGAACTCACAAGGTCAAATAATCTGTGTTTTATAGACTAAAGTTTGTTGTGACCTTGAGAATGGGAATTTGACCTTGGGTCAAGGTCAAGGTGAAATAGCTTTGTTTAATGATCATATGTATGAAGTTTGAACTCTGAAGGTAAAATAATCTTTGTTCTATAGGCAAAAGTTTGTTGTGACCTTGAGAATCAAAATTTGACCTTGGGTCAAGGTCAATGTGAAAGAGCTTTGTTTAATGATAATATGTATGAAGTTTGAACTCTGAAGGTCAAATAGTTTGTGTTCTATAGGCAAAAGTTTGTTGTGACCTTGAGAATGAAAATTTGACCTTGAAAGTAGATCAACATTAAATGACCACCTATAAGTAATCTACTATCAAAGTTTCAACTCAAAATCTCAAAAACTGTAGAAATTGGCACTGTGCCAATTTAAAGTTCCATTTTCAACTGGGAATAGCGCGAAAACCGTAAATATTTTATCGAGCATATAAGCGTATAAAAGTTTACAATTTTCCCAAAGAACATTTTAAAACAAATTTCGTTCAAATCGTACGGTTAGTTTAGGAGTTATAAGTGTTTAAAGATTTGACCTTTGATGACCTCCAGCGGGGGCATTGGTGAGCTTATCGACAAACAAAAAATAGTTAAAGAAGATCTTGGTATGTTCTTTCTGATGGTACCATCCCTTTTGCTCTGTGTTAAAAGACCTTTGAATAAAGTCTCTGGAAATGATGAGGGGGTAAGAATAAAAATAATAATAATAAGAATAATAATAAGAATAAAGAAAAGACATTGCAATAACAGAAAGGATTCCGACGGAATAGTCGGAATCCTTAATAAAGAAAAGACATTGCAATAACAGAAAGGATTCCGACGGAATAGTCGGAATCCTTAATAACTAGATGGCTACTGTTGCAAGCAACAGACGGATTCCTCCTTTATTAGACCTTCCTCGGAACTGAAGTGTTAAAATCCGAATAAAGAAGATGGAAAAATGAATAGTTGCTTTTGTGCCTTGTTCACTTCAGCAAAAGAGTCTAAAGAGCTTTAGTCTAATCCTTTGGGACTCTTATTTATTTATGAACAAAATAGAACAAAAATATAATAAATACCTCTCATGTTTACGAAAGCTTTATACTCCAAGATTTATCAATTCTAAATCCTTTAAAATTACTATCTCAAAGTAGAATTGCACAATGATTTTGCAATGAGAACATTTCTATAAATAGAAAATGAGCATCAAAATACAGCCAAGTTATACTACTGAGAAAAAAAAAGAGAAAACACGGACAAGAGTAAAAGAGTTATCTTTCTTATACTATGTTAAGTTCAAATAGGAAAGACTACTTGTGTGAAGAATAAAAAGTATAGGACAAAAACTAGTCTAATTTGGGACTCTTATTTATTTATCAACAAAATAGAACAAAAAGATAATAGATACCTTTCATGTGTACGAAAGCTTTATACTCCATGATTTATCAATTCTAAATCCTTTAAAATTACTATCTCAAAACAGAAATGCACAATGATTTTGCAATGAGAGCATTTCTATTAATAGAAAATGACAATAGCATCAAAGTACAGCCAAGTTATGCTACTAAAAAAAAAGAGAAAACAGAGAACAAGAGTAAAAGAGTTATCTTTCTTATACTATGTTACTTTCAAATCAGAAAGACTACTTGTGTGAAGAATAAAAAGCGTAGGATAAAAACTGTTAATTCTACAAAAGTAAGTTTGTTATGACCTTGAGAATGATCATTTGACCGTGAATAAAGGTCACGGAAAAAAGATAAGTATTTCAGGTAATTCTTTTCAAGATTGATCTTAATCTGATAAAAGCTCAATATTTTATCAACCAAAGTATGTTGTGACCTTGAAATCGAACAAATGACCTTGGGTTAAGGTCAGGGTAAAAAGGCTTGATGCAAGGAATATTTGTGTTAAGTTTGAACTCTTAGGGTCAAATAGTCTTTGTTTTATAGGCAAAAGTTTGTTGTGACCTTGAGAATCAAAATTTGACCTTGGGTCAAGGTCAATGTGAAAGAGCATGGCTTAACGATAATATGTATGAAGTTTGAATTCTGAAGGTCAAATAGTCTTTATTCTATAGGGAAAATTTGTTGTGACCTTGCGAATCAAAATTTGACCTTGGGTCAAGGTCAAGGTGAAAGAGCTTGGCTGAAGGATTGTATGTATGAAGTTTGAACGCTGAAGGCCAAATAGTCTTTATTTTATAGGCAAAAGTATGTTGTGACCTTGAGAATCAAAATTTGACCTTGGGTCAAGGTCATGGTGAAAGAGCTTGGCTAAACAATAGTATGTATGAAGTTTGAACTCTAAAAGTCAAGTTGTCTTTGTTCTATAGGTCAAAATTTGTTATGACCTTGAGAATAAAAATTTGACCTTGAAAGTAGGTCAGCATTTAATGTCTACCTATAAGTAACCTACCATCCAAGTTTCAAGTTAAAATCTCAAAAAATGTAGAAATTGGCACTGTGCCAATTTAAAGTTCCATTTTCAACTCTGAATAGCGCGAAAACCGTAAATATTTTATCGAACATGTAAGCGAATAAAAGTTTGCAAATTTCCCAAAGAACATTATAAAACAAATTTTGTTCAAATCCGACAGTCAGTTAAGGAGTTATAAGAGTTTAAAGATTTGACCTTTGATGACCTCCAGCGGGGGCATATGTGAACCATTTGAAAAGAAAAAAAAATTCATTCAAGATCTTCATATGCTCTTTCACATGGTACGTTCCATTTTTTCATATGATGCTGTACTTTTTTGTAAAGTGACCGGAACGGTTTGGGGGTAAGAATAATAATAATAAGAATAATAATAAGAATAAAGAAAAGACAATACAATAACAGAAAGGATTCCGACGGAAGTCGGAATCCTTAATGAATATATAATTTGTTCTGCGGATAAAATGTTACCAATTTACCATAAACTTTTTAATAAAATATTCGAATCTGGCTGTTTTCCTACTGATTGGTTATGTGGTGAAATTGTTCCATTGTATAAAAATAAAGGAGATATTTCTGATCCGAAAAACTATCGACCCATAACCCTTCTCAGCTGTATCGGTAAATTGTTCACTTCAATAATCAACGAACGTCTTAACGAATACTCAAGGAAGGTAAATCTTATACTCGAAAATCAAGCTGGATTTCGCAAAAATTTTGGTACCGTAGATCATATATTTACATTTCACTGCATTTTAGAAATATTCAAAAAAATGAAAAAAAAAATCTATATTGCGCTTTCATCGATTTCGAGAAAGCCTTCGACACAGTTTGGCGGTTAGGACTATGGAACAAGGTTTTGGTAAATTGTAATATTGATGGAAAATGTTTTAAAATTATCAGAAATATGTATCAAGGTATAAAAGCTAAAATCAAAGTAAATGGTGCATTGTCAGATTCATTCCCTTGTCAAATTGGCGTCAGACAAGGAGAAAATTTATCCCCTTTTCTCTTTTCTATATATTTAAATGATTAAGAATCTTTCCTTTCCGAAAAAAATGTTGCAGGCCTTCAAAATGTTTCAAATATGATTGAAAATGAACTTCATGTTTACATAAAATTATTTGCCTTACTATATGCAGACGATACCATACTTTTGGCAGAAAAAGCAAACGAGTTACAATATTTTATATTATTTGGACACTTTCAGTGATTATTGTAGTAAATGGAAATTAAGAATGAATGTGGACAAAACAAAGATAATGGTTTTCGGTAAAAAAAAAGTGCAAAATGAAACTTTCACATTTGATAACACGGCCTTAGAAATCGTTGATAGCTATAAATATCTAGGGATATATTTTACAAAAACGATGTCATTTAAATACAATATTAAAGAACAATATGATAAAGCCACTAGGGCAATGTATAGAGTAATAGCAAAATGTAAACAGCATAATTTACCCAATGATAGTCAACTAGATCTATTCGACAGAATTGTACAGCCTATTTTGCTATACGGTTGTGAAATTTGGGGTTTCACCAAATCAAGTCTAATTGAAAATTTACATATGAAATTTTGTAAAAATATTCTCCGTTTAAACCCCAAAACACCTAACTTTATGATATATGGGGAATTAGGTAGACATCCTTTATCTATAAACGTAAAAATCAGAATGATTCATTTTTGGGCAAAAATGCATTTTTCACCAACATTTGATAAATTAACTACAAAAATGTATGCTTTTTTACTCAATAGGGATTTCACATGGAATAGATATATCAAAAACATACTCGATGAATGTGGATTGTCCTATTTATGGACAACTGATGAAATTATCAATTGGATCAAGTGTAATGTAAAACGAATTTTAATAGACCAAAATGCGCAAAATTGGAAAGCCATGATTGATACTTCTTCAAAAGGACTAAACTACAGAATTTTCAAAGAAAATATAGAATTAGAAGAGTATTTGAAAATATTACCAAAAAAGTCAGCGTCAATATTAGTTAAATTTAGAGCAAATAATTTTAAATTACAGTGTACCAATAGAAACTGGAAGATGGCAGAATATACCGCGTGAACAGAGAAAATGTCAAATATGTCAAACTAGCCTAATAGGCGACGAATTCCACTATATTTTTGAATGTTCAAACTCTGAAGTTGTCGAAGCAAGAAAAAAGTTTATTTTGTCTGAATATACGAATAGACCGAATACCATAAAATTTAAACAGCTTTTCTCATCTAAAAATCCGTGTAAATCTGTGTAAATTTCTTCTGGTTGTCAAGGAAAAGATCGACTGATTGAATATTTTGTATAGGATAATGTGCATATATGTATCATTCAAATGTATTAATATTGATAACTCAAAATCATGTATATTATCATTTATCCACCCTCCTCTCTTCAATGTATTTTGTATGTACATTTATGAGATTAAAGAATTGTCATTGTCATTGTCATTGTCACCCTAAATCGTGCAGGGCGTCGGATCACCCGACTATGCATTGTTTTCACAGGTACGTTAGGCGTAAGTTCATCCTGAACTCTGTCATCTGATTGGTCCTCTGGCGGCAGAATATTTTCTCGAGAAATAATGTCCTTTTCCTTAGATAACTCATCATGCGAAGGAAATAAAGTTTCTTTTTTCTCCTGAAATATCTGGTTCACATTTTTCACTCCTAGTTCGGAAGGTATTCAAATTGTCAACGTGAACAATCACTTTCTTCGAATTCTGAATTAATTTAATCTCGTATAAGATTTCACTAATTCGTCTTGTAACAATCCATGGTCCCGTCCATTTCCTTGCTAACTTAGCTTTTGTTCCAGCAATAACTTTTGGTTGGTTCCGCCTTACCAAATCACCAAAATCGAAATTCGTGTGTCTAATATTCCGGCCAGAATGTTTCTTTTGACGTTCACTCATCACTTCAGTCTCCGATCTCATAAGATCATATAATTCCTTTAGCGAGCTTTCCAGTTTTCTCACATAGCCGAAGGGTGTCATTTCTTGGCGTTCATTTGCGTCAAGAGCTGGCGTCATACCCTAACGAAAAAGTACTTTAGTATACTATAGTATACTATAGTAAACTATAGTATACTATAGTATACTTCACTACACTATACTACATGTGTAGTTAAGTAAAGTTTCGTGTAGTATAGTAAAGTTTTGTGTAGTATAGTAAAGTTTCGTGTAGTATAGTGTAGTATAGTAAAGTTTTGTGTAGTATAGTAAAGTTTTGTGTAGTATAGTAAAGTTTCGTGTAGTATAGTAAAGTTTCGTGTAGTATAGTAAAGTTTCGTGTAGTATAGTAAAGTTATGTGTAGTATAGTAAAGTTTCGTGTAGTATAGTAAAGTTTTGTGTAGTATAGTGTAGTGTAGTAAAGTTTTGTGTAGTAAAGTAAAGTTTTGTGTAGTATAGTGTAGTATAGTGTAGTTAAGTATCATAAAGTATCATGTAGTCATTTAAAAGTATATTAGTACAGTATCATTTAGTATTTTGTTTTTTTTTCACATAAAATTTAAAGTGAAAATTTCAAAATGACACTATTTAAAGAAAATAGTCCATGAAACAAAGATATGAATACATTTGTTTTTCTGTATCAACAATAGTACTATTTGGTATTTATTATTGGTGTACTACTAGAATCATCGCTAATAATCGATTATTGCTCAATCATTGCTTTCGATTCTGATAATAGATTATGACTCTCAATAATCATGATATGACTCTCAATATTCATGAAAAATTGATTATAAAGCAAACTAGTTTAAGATTGATTTTTTATGAAAAAGACATTTCAACTATTGAGAGGCAAGATTTAGTTGAAATAGAAGTATGACATCAAAATGGGAAGACACAATGCTTGTAGATCTATATATAAACTGATCTGTACACTAAAATATATCCTGTTTGTCTACAACATAGTAATAACTGTACTGTGATATTATAAAAGTATCATGTATATGTTGCAGTGCTGCAAATATTCACCATGGTTTTCAATTAACCACAGTTCTTGTTAACGGTTTGATTCACAGCACCCCACTGTCTCCATATTGAGCTTTTTCGATTCATTTGAAAAACACGTACATTAAAGATATTAAAGTAATTCAAGATATATTAAGGTGACTGACACGTCGTAGTATTGCTCTCTTATTGGGATTATTCTTTTATAACTGTAGAAAATTCAATGTAAGAGTGCTCAAAACCCATTTTTAAGTGTGATTTCACCTTTATAGTCAGAAATCAAAGACTTGAGATACGAATCACATCGAAAGCAAATAGAGTGATTCACATCGTACCGTGAGTTAATTCGTTACAGCCCTAATATGTCGAGAGTGGAACAAGAGAATTTTGTAGCCTGCAAGTAGGCTCGCAGCTTATTTATGCAAGGACTAAATAAGTAATGAACTTCAAGGTAACAGTATGAATACCCATTCTTTCATAATTTGCTACATGGTTGTCAAATGTGAAAAAATGTGACATCTAAATGCACACATATAACATGTGAAACAACTGTACTGTGTTATGTGTCATATGTAAAAGGAAATTCGAGCTACCTATGTTGTCTATGCAACTGTAAAAAATCGCAGCAATTACTCGGCAATCGTATTCATAATTGGATTTGTTAAAAATACGATGGTCAGTTAGTATAATTTCAGATCAAGCATACCAGCAGGCTTGGCTAATCTTCTTTCTTCTAATATTATTCGACTTCGTCATCGTACAATTCGTTCCAAAATGTCTCCTCACTCTTCTATTATTTCTAGTATTTCCCTCTGCTATTTGGAGTACAATGGGAACTGATATGTCAAAATTAAGAGAAATCCACCTCGATACCCAATCCTTTGTATCGACCCCATCCCCACCTCGGGACTCAAGGTCCGCATGGATAAGAGAGAGAACGTGAGAATCCTAGAGCTGTACAACGTATAAATAAATGCGAAGGGGGGGGGGAGGGGGGGGGGGGGTTCAACACAAAAAGACTGTATCAACTCTAGGTATCATGTACCATTATCATTTTCCAGTGGTTGATTCAGGGAGGAGCGGAGGGGGCGCCCGCCCTCCCCCCGTCACTAACCCCAAATTTTCCAAAAACAGGTATATTTTTGCCCATTTTCAGTATAAATCGGCAAAATTCGCCCCTTGACCCCCCGGCAAAGGGGGCGCTGGATCCGCCACTGTTTTCTACTCTGGGCAGATTTTCTAATAGTGGGAGACATATTTTGAATTTTCCCAAAAGTAAATCCCGTTACGTTTTTTTCTTTCTTTTTTTTTGTTTTTTTGTTTTTTTTTTTGTTTTTTTGTTTATGTTTTTTTTTCTTAAACAGGCTGGAATCAAATCCCACCTACCATCCCATCTCCTCTTCCGACAGGCTGTGACAGTGTCCAACCCTCTACCAGAGATCGCCGGTTACTCATAATTTACGAATTCATGTACATGTATATATAATATTTCCAAAATATGATCTCTGTCTTTTGGCCTTAGAAAATATGCTGGCCGGGACCGAGTGTGGTGAATCCCGAGTTTTTTTGATATTTTTATTATTATTATTATTATTATTTTACGTATTTTATCTGATTCTCAGTACAAAATTGATAAATAAGGTAAATTGGGGGGGAGGGGGGTTACTTTCTATATTTGAATGAGATACTTGAAAATAACCATGATAATGAAAAATTGCTATTTATAAAACTAGCCTTTTATATATTCTGAATCTGATTGGTTTTATCGACTTTGGAAGATTTAGATGACGTATATATGGTAAATTAAAAAAAAAGACTTCTGGAGAGCTTTTTTTTTTTCATTTCTAGGATTTTTACCTTACGAACTATAAGATCACAAATGAATGTAGGGATTGGACTCTAGTGCTTGTTTGTGTTTGTGTGTGTGTGTGGGGGGGGGGGGGGGGGGGGTATGCGGTCACCTTTTACTTCAAAACTTGAATTTGTCCGATTTCTTTCTTTAACTTACCATATATTCCTTTTTTTCTTTCCTTCTTCTTTTTTGTTTGTTTGACAATATTTTTGAAGTAAAATTTCACGCTTTCTATTTTACTCGCCACCTTTTATGACTGACATCATACAGTCCCCCCCCCCCCCCGCCATTGAACATAATGTAGGGGTCACTGAAGGACGGTATATATATATGGAGCATAGAAATAGTATCTCCTTACAGTTTTCCAATTTTCGGTGACCTGTGCTCTCGCTTGCCAGTTGTACATATATATAAATCATAAAAGGGCTTCAACAGGTTTTTTTTTTTTTTTTTTTTTTTTTTTTTTTATAGTTTATGGTTTTGTTTTTATATTCCTCTTCACAAAGTCCGGAATCCTCTTTCAACCTATTTTCTAGATCCGCCTTCAAGATTTGAATGATGCTTATGAAGATTTCCGATTAAGGAAAGGGATAACTAGTTGTTTTATTTCGTTTTATTTATTCATAAGCTCAGTCTCATTCGATTCATTAGGTACTGCAAGAATTTAGAGACATTTATTTTCTGAGATGGGATGTTTTAATTGGACTTTTTCTTTACTCGCCGAGTCATTTTCTATCGGTTTGGCGCTGAATATAAAAAAACTCAGGCTTGACCCCCTCTCTTTCTCTATCTCTCTCTCTGTGATAGAACCTGCATAGCGTTGCATAATTGACATGCCGAAGTTGCATGCATCAGTGATTGTGTACTTGTCAAAACAAACTAAGTACGCGGCCGCACCTCCCCCACACCTCCCCCGACTCCAATTGACATGCAATTTACATGGGGTCAAACGTTACGTAACTGGTATTTGTGACCTTTTCAAAAGGTATACATAGACCTTCGCTAATGCTATAGCTCTATTGAATTAGTTTTTGCGTACATGTATTGATTTTTACAGATTTTTTTCTAGAAATGTCTTAATAAACATTAATGCTGAATCGTGTTGATTTTAAAAGTGTTTATAAGTCCTTGTTATTAGTAAAATACATAAATTAGAATGATACCGTAGTTATATATGCAGATCCAGAGTCATCTAGCTTTGAGGAGGAGGAGAAGGTTCAAGAGGAAAATTTGCTATTCCTACAATATAGGGCTTGGGGAGAAAAGAGGGGGACGGGCAGCCCCCTCCACACCCCTAAATTTGCCACTGATGTACAAGACGATTCATAGTCAAATTTTCAGGAATTTGACTAGAAAACTAAAATAAATACCTGCGAAAATATATTTTGTCTCTGATATAGAAAAGGAATAGGAAAAATATGACATTTATGTACAAATTGAGGTAGGAACTACATTTTTTTAATTTCTCAATCCGTTTCCCAACTAAAATTCTGTTTTAATTGGTAATGACAAAACGTATATTGTTGCATATTTCAGTTATCTATTTGTTTCTTTTAAAATATACGTATAAGAGAAACAAGAAACTAAATAAATAAATAAATAAATAATAAATAAATAAATAAACAAATAAATAAATAAATAAGTAAATCACCCTGCCGCTATGGTATGAATGTGAGGCAAAGTCGCCGTAAGGAATGGCGTCCGCTAGTCGACAAAATTCCACCTCCTCCAAATCGAAGTAGAAATAAATAAAGTTTTCTTCACTCTGTGTTAAAGTTTGATTAGTAGTTTACAAAATGGAACCTAATGGAAGCCACTCAACCAAGTTTCAAAAATGGAATCTTGGTGGAATTAAACTACGTGATCCGGATTTCCATGCCTTGGAAACCACTGGGAAACTGTCAACTCCGGTTTCTATGCAGTTTCTAGGTGGTTTCCAAAATATGGAAACTCGAATTTTCGTGCTGTGGGAGATCAGGGAAATACATGTATCGAGTAAGCGGAGGGAGTTCAAGATAGATGAAAATAGAATTTCAGATAAAATGTTTATTTGGGTTGGGTACATATACTTTGCTATTGAAAATTGTGAGGCCGGAGGATATGGGAGGATGTTCCTCCTATCGATGGGAGTCCGGGCCTTCCGAGAAATTGAAAAAAAATTGACAAATAGATTCCTCTTGAGAGTATTCGAACATGATTCAGATTTAGCAAACGATGTACAATATAATTCTTTGACATTCTCTACACCTACAAACGCAGCTCAGTTACCGGGACCAGGAATTGCCCGCAAAAATCCTCATGTTTACCCGTTTTATTTTCTTAAATTTTTATAATTCTTAATTTATCTTTATAAAGATATTTAAGGATTGTTTTTCAGCTTTTGCGCTTTATCGGTGTGTATTGGCAGTAGGGAATGGAAACAAAATATGTAAAGCACCAAGTGCTTTTCATGAATTTTGTTTCCATTCCCTACTGCCAATACACACCGATAAAGCGCAAAAGCTGAAAAACAATCCTTATATTTACATTTTACGTGTTAACTAAGTTATTTCTGCCAATTTTTTCAGCCAGTTTCTTTACATTTGAAATATCATTGCGGAGGGAGAACGCCATTTGACGTAAGAGCAAACGAACGTTCGACGTTTTTCGCTTGATTCGAAGTAGTACCTTCTGTACGGAAACGTTGTTGACAAATGAGAAACTGAATTTTGTCCTCTTGCTGTATTTTGAACATTTCAATTAAAACTGAAGAAAATTGAATCGTTAAAATTCGTGACTTTTTTCCAACATAATTCAGACATGGCGGAGAGTTAAACTGGAGAAATTTCACAGAACTGAAGGGAAAACTTTTGGAAACTCTTTTTAACACACTGTTAAACTGCTTAGACATATGAAATCAATCGGTATTATTGTATACAAACTTCTGTAAATACCCTATTTCATCTGGAAGTAATTAGAATAATGCAAAAGTCGAGTACAGCCGTCGAAAACGCGAAAACTTTCGGTATTTTCATGACTTACCTCAACATCATGGCTAAAGATTCGCTGATACTCGAAGTATTTCTGATATTATGAATCCATAAGAAGCAAAGATAAATTCACTGTTGATAATGACACAAGTGAATCAAATCCTCATCCTAAATACTGAATATTTGATCCACTTATACCTGAATATTCGCTCATCCAAACACGGCATCTTTCTGCAGACAACAATGCAGTTCGTCCTTGAACTTCGTCTACTGACGCGTGATCGACTTACTACGTCACACTTCTTGGAAGTGTACATGTGGGTGACCTAGATTTTGACACATTTAATCACTGGGGGTAGACGGCGTCGTTTGATAATGGATACATGTTTTGAATCTGTATTAAAGCAATAAATAAAATGGACATTTTATCAGAAATTAATCCGCGTAGGATCTAAAGTCACGTGATAGGCTCTTGCGATTATCGAGAAATAAAGCAACAGTTGGTTTGGTACCTTTATATAAGGGAAACGCAGTAGGAATGTAAATATTGTCATTTATTGTTGTATATATCTTGTGATGCTTGTTTGCATATACACAATATGGCCAATGTCATTCTTCCTCCACCACTTGTACAAGAACATTTTATAAGAATTATTTTCTTCATTCACAAGAAATAACTTTTTCCCTCCATTTTTTTCTCATTCATATTTATTATTGTGGCTACTCACAGTGTTTCAAATACGCTTTATTACATTGTAACTGTTTGTATGCTTTAGCCTTATGGGCCTTAATGACTGTTTGCAAATAAACCATACCATACCATACCCGTTTTATTTTATAATGTACATGAAGATACTATACTCTGGATCCCCTGACCCGGGTTGCAACCCCCCTTGAAACAAAATCTAGGGACGTACATATCCGCCCATGTATTGGTGTCACCAACTTATCCTTCGAAAAATCTTAAATAGATGAATAATTGATTTTATTAAAATACTTAAAAAAACACAATATGTTAGCATTTTCTATTTAATCACCTTTAATACTTAAAATTATAATAATGATACATATATTAATAATATCAATAAATTGTGGATTATTGTGTATATGCGGTGAAAGATTAAACGGTTTATGTGACATTGAAGATACCGATAATTCGAAAGCATTAATCGTACATGTACGGAATACCTTTCGAATATACAACGGGGTAAGTAAAAGAGATCGATACATGTACCATTCATCGCGAATGTAAGCGCGGAACTAGATGGGGTATGTAAGACCCATTCATCGAATGTAAGCGCGGATCTAGAGGTGGTATGTTGGATACCCCCAATATCCCTTGGATTTGAAAATATCATCGAAGCTTATTTTTGCATATATATATTTTCTAAAATTATATAATGAACCCCCTCTCCCTCTCCGGACTTATGTGTATACTTCAAAGTCCTTGTATAGTCTTGTTTTTATTCTTTATTGTTTTTAATCTTTATTCGCTTCGCATCTAAGTTACCTCTCTCTCTCTCTCTCTCTCTCTCTCTCTCTCTCTCTC
>VSWD01000005.1:114846619-114859119 GCA_033119305.1 Pinctada imbricata
CTTGGGACTCTTATCTATTTATCGACAAAAAAGAAGAAAAGACGATAAATACCTTTCAAGTATTAGGAAGTGCTTTAAAATTCCGAGATCTATTCTAATCCATATTTGAATCCTTTTAAATTAATATCACAAAAAAAGGAAAATTGCACAATGAATTAGCAAATGAGAAAATTTCTATAAATAGAGAATTGGACAACAGCAATGAAAGTACAGAAAACAAAGTAATGCTACTCTAAGATTAAAAAAAAGGAAACAGAGAACAAGAAATAAAAGAGTTATCTATCTTACTATGTAAAGTTCAAATAAGAAGTACTACTTGTGTGAAGAATACATATTTAAGACAAAAATCCTATCAATCCTACAAGAGTAAATGATTTGTTATGACCTTGAAAAAAGTTTATTTGACCTTGAACCAAGGTCTGGATGAAAGATAAGCATTTTATTTATTCTCATCAAGATTTCTTTTCAGCTATTCAAAGCTCAATATTTTATCAACAAAAGTCTGTTGTGACCTTGAAATCGAACAAATGACCTTGGGTCAAGGTCAAGGTGAAAGGACTTGATGCAAGGAATATTTTGCGTCAAGTTTGAACTCTCAAGGTCAAATGGTCTTTGTTCTATAGGAAAAATTTTGTTGTGACCTTGAGAATGAGAATTTGACCTTGGGTCAAGGTCAAGGTGAAAGGGCTTGGATCATGATTGTATTTATGAAGTTTGAACGTGTCAAGGTCAAATAGTCTTTGTTCTATAGGCAAAAGTTTGTTGTGACCTTGAGAATCAAAATTTGACCTTGAAAGCTAGGTCATCATTCAATGACTACCTATAAGTAACCTACCATCCAAGTTTCAACTCAAAATCTCAAAAACTGTAGAAATTGGCACTGTGCCAATTTAAAGTTCCATTTTCAACTCGAATAGCGCGAAAACCGTAAATATTTTATCGAGCATGTAAGCGTATAAAAGTTTGCAAATTTCCCAAAGAACAATATAAAACAAATTTCGATTCAAATCGCACGGTTAGTTAGGAGTTATAAGGTTTTAAAGATTTACCTTTGATGACCTCTAGCGGGGGCATATGTGAACTTTTCGACAAGAAAAAAATTTAAATTCAAGATCTTTATTGCTCTTTCACATGATACTTTCCATTTTATCATTTGATGAGGTACTTTGTTGTAACGTCTCTGGAATGGCTTGGGGGTAAGAATAATAATAATAATAATAAGATATACTAGATGGCTACTGTTGCAAGCAACAGACGGATTCCTCCTTTATTAGACCTTCCTCGGACTGAAGTGTTAAATCCAAATAAAGATGAGAAAAAAGAATAGTTGCTTTAGTACCTTATTCACTTCAGCAAATGAGTTAAAAGAGATTATGTCTACTTTGGGACTCTTATCTATTTATCGACAAAAAAGAAGAAAAAGACGATAATACCTTTCAAGTTTAGGAAGGGCTTAAACTCCTATATCTATTCTATCCATTTTGAATACTTTTAAATTACTATCCAAAAAGAATTGCACAATGAATTAGCAATGAGAAAATTTCTATAAATAGAGAATGACAACAGCATGAAAGTACAGACAAGTAATGCTACTAAGATAAAAAAGGAAACAGAGAACAAGAATAAAAGAGTTATCTATCTTACTATGTAAAGTTCAAATAAGAAGTACTACTTGTGTGAAGAATAAATATTTAAGAACAAAATCTATCAATCCTACAAGAGTAAATGTTTGTTATGACCTTGAAAAAGTTATTTGACCTTGAACCAAGGTCATGCATGAAAGATAAGCATTTTAGTTTATTCTCCTCAAGATTCCTTTTCATCTATTCAAAGCTCAATATTTTATCAACAAAAGTCTGTTGTGACCTTGAAATCGAACAAATGACCTTGGGTCAAGGTCAAGGTCAAGGCTTGATGCAAGGAATATTTGCGTCAAAGTTTGAACTCTCAAGGTCAAATGGTCTTTGTTCTATAGGAAAATTTTTGTTGTGACCTTGAGAATGAGAATTTGACCTTGGGTCAAGGTCAAGGTGATAAGGGCTTGGATCAATGATTGTATTTATGAAGTTTGAACTGTCAAGGTCAAACAGTCTTTGTTCTATAAGCAAAAGTTTGTTGTGACCTTGAGAATGATAATGTGACCTTGAAACTAGGTCATCATCAATGACTACCTATAAGTTACCTACCATCCAAGTTTCAACTCAAAATCTCTAAAATTATAGAAAATGGCACTGTGCCAATTTAAAGTTCCATTTTCAACTCGAAATAGCGCGAAAACCGTAAATATTTATCGAGCATGTAAGCGTATAAAAGTTTGCAAATTTCCCAAAGAACAATATAAAACAAATTTCATTCAAATCGCACGGTTAGTTTAGGAGTTATAAGGTTTAAAGATTTTACCTTTGATGACCTCTAGCGGGGGCATATGTGAACTTTTCGACAAGAAAAAAAATTTAAATGAAGATCTTATTTGCTCTTTCACATGATACTTTCCATTTTATCATATGATGCGGTACTTTGTTGTAAAGTCTCTGGATTGGCTTGGGGGTAAGAATAATAATAATAATAAGATATAAGAAGAATAATAGAATAATAAGAACTAGATGGCTACTGTTGCAAGCAACAGACGGATGCCTCCTTTATTAGACCTTCCTCGGAACGAAGTGTTGAAATCCGAATAAAGATGATGAAAAAAGAATAGTTGCTTTAGTACCTATTCACTCAGCAAATGAGTCAAAGAGCTTAAGTCTAACTTGGGACTCTTATCTATTTCTGCGACAAAAAAGAAGAAAAAGACGATAAATACCTTTCAAGTTTAGGAGGCTTTAACTCCTATATCTATTCTATCCATTTTGAATCCTTTTAAATACATCCCAAAAAAGAATTGCACAATGAATTAGCAATGAGAAAATTTCTATAAATAGAGTAATGACAACAGCATGAAAGTACAGACAAGTAATGCTACTAAGATAAAAAAAGGAAACAGAGAACAAAAATAAAAGAGTTATCTATCTTACTATGTAAAGTTCAAATAAGAAGTACTACTTCTGTGAAGAATAAATATTTAAGAACAAAATCCTATCAATCCTACAAGAGTAAATGTTTGTTATGACCTTGAAAAAGTTTATTTGACCTTGAACCAAGGTCATGGATGAAAGATAAGCATTTTAGTTAATTCTCATCAAGATTTCTTTTATCTATTCAAAGCTCAATATTTTATCAACAAAAGTCTGTTGTGACCTTGAAATCGAACAAATGACCTTGGGTCAAGGTCAAGGTGAAAGGACTTGATGCAAGGAATATTTGCGTCAAGTTTTAACTCTCAATGTCAAATGGTCTTTGTTCTATAGAAAAAATTTTGTTGTGACCTTGAGAATGAGAATTTGACCTTGGGTCAAGGTCAAGGTGAAAGGGCTTGGATCAATGATTGTATTTGTGAAGTTTGAACTGTCAAGGTCAAATAGTCTTTGTTCTATAGGCAAAAGTTTGTTGTGACCTTGAGAATCATAATTTGACCTTGAAACTAGGTCATCATCAATGACTACCTATAAGTAACCTACCATCCAAGTTTCAACTCAAAATCTCAAAAACTGTAGAAATTGGCACTGTGCCAATTTAAAGTTCCATTTTCAACTCAAATAGCGCGAAAACCGTAAATATTTTATCGAGCATGTAAGCGTATAAAAGTTTGCAAATTTCCCAAAGAACAATATAAAACAAATTTCGTTAAAATCGCACGGTTAGTTTAGGAGTTATAAGGTTTTAAAGATTTTACCTTTGATGACCTCTAGCAGGGGCATATGTGAACTTTTCGACAAGAAAAAAAATTTAAATTTAGATCTTCATATGCTCTTTCACATGGTACTTTCCGTTTTTTCATATGATGCTGTACTTTTTTGTAAAGTGACCGGAACGGTTTGTGGGTAAGAATAATAATAATAATAAGAATAACTAGATGGCTACTGTTGCAAGCAACAGACGGATTCCTCCTTTATTAGACCTTCCTTGGAACTGAAGTGTTAAAATCCGAATAAAGAAGATGGAAAAATGAATAGTTGCTTTTGTACCTTATTCACTTCAGCAAATGAGTCTTAAGAGCTTTAGTCTAATTTGGGACTCTCATTTATTTATCAACAAAATAGAACAAAAAGATAATAAATACCTTTCATGTTTACGAAAGCTTTATACTCCATGATCTATCAATTCTAAATCCTTTAAAATTACTATCTCAAAACAGAATTGCACAATGATTTTGCAATGAGAGCATTTCTATAAATAGAAAATGACAATAGAATCAAAATACAGCCAAGTAATGCTACTAAGAAAAAAAAACAGAGACCAAGAGTAAAAGAGTTATGTTTCTTATACTATGTTATGTTCAAATAAGAAAGACTACTTGTGTGAAGAATAAATAGCGTAGGACAAAAACTGCTAATTCTACAAGAGTAAGTTTGTTATGACCCTGAGAATGATCATTTGACCGTGAATAAAGGTCACGGAAAAAAGATAAGTATTTGAGGTAATTCTTTTCAAGATTGATCTTAATCTGATCAAAGCTCAATATTTTATCAACCAAAGTATGTTGTGACCTTGAAATCGAACAAATGACCTTGGGTCAAGGTCAAGGTAAAAGGGCTTGATGCAAGGAATATTTGTGTTAAGTTTGAACTCTTAAGGTCAAATAGTCTTTGTTCTATAGGCAAAAGTTTGTTGTGACCTTGAGAATCAAAATTTGACCTTGGGTCAAGGTCAAGGTGAAAGAGCGTGGCTTAACGATAATATGTATGAAGTTTGAACTCTGAAGGTCAAATAGTCTTTATTCTATAGGCAAAACTTTGTTGTGACCTTGCGAATCAAAATTTGACCTTGGGTCAAGGTCAAGGTGAAAGAGCTTGGCTTAACGATAGTATGTATGAAGTTTGAACGCTGAAGGTCAAATAGTCTTTGTTCTATAGGCAAAAGTATGTTGTGACCTTGAGAATCAAAATTTGACCTTGGGTCAAGGTCAAGGTGAAAGAGCTTGGCTAAACGATAGTATGTATGAAGTTTGAACTCTGAAGGTCAAGTAGTCTTTGTTCTATAGGCCAAAATTTGTTGTGACCTTGAGAATAAAAATTTGACCTTGAAAGTAGGTCAGCATTAAATGTCTACCTATAAGTAACCTACCATCCAAGTTTCAACTCAAAATCTCAAAAAATGTAGAAATTGGCACTGTGCCAATTTAAAGTTCCATTTTCAACTCTGAATAGCGCGAAAACCGTAAATATTTTATCGAGCATGTAAGCGTATAAAAGTTTGCAAATTTCCCAAAGAACAATATAAAACAAATTTTGTTCAAATCCGACGGTTAGTTAAGGAGTTATAAGAGTTTAAAGATTTGACCTTTGATGACCTCCAGCGGGGGCATATGTGAACCATTTGACAAGAAAAAAAATTCATTCAAGATCTTCATATGCTCTTTCACATGGTACTTTCCGTTTTTTCATATGATGCTGTACTTTTTTGTAAAGTGACCGGAACGGATTGGGGGTAAGAATAATAATAATAACTAGATGGCTACTGTTGCAAGCAACAGACGGATTCCTCCTTTCTTAGACCTTCATCGGAACTGAAGTGTTAAAATCCGAATAAAGAAGATGGAAAAAAAGAAAATTTGCTTAAGTACCTTATTCACTTCAGCAAATGGGTCAAAGAGCTTATGTCTAGTTGGGACTCTTAGTTATTTATCAACAAAATAGAAGAAAAAAATTATTAAGTACCTTTCATCTTTACCAAAACTCCATGCTCTATGGATATCAAATCCTTTACAATCACTTTCTCAAAACAGAATTGCACAATGAAGTTGCAATGAGATCATTTCTATTAATAGAAAATGACAACAACATGAAAGTACAGATATGTAATGCTACTAAGAAAAAAAAAAAGAAACAGAGAACAAGAATAAAAGAGTCATCTTTCTTATACTATGTTAAGTTCAAATAAGAAGGACTACTTGTGTGAAGAATAAATAGTTTAGAACAAAAAGTGTAAATTCTACAAGAGTAAATGATTGTTAAGACCTTGAGATTGATTATTTGGCCTTTTACCAATGTCATGGATGAAAGCTAAGTATTATGGTTATTCTCGTCACGATTGATCTTAATCTGAGCAAAGCTCAATATCTAATCAACTAAAGTCAGTTGTGACCTTGAAATCAAACAAATGACCTTGGGTCAAGGTCGTGATGAGAGAGTTTAATGCAAGGAATATTTGTGTAAAATTTGAACTCTCAAGGTCAAACAGTCTTTGTTTAATAGACTAAAGTTTGTTGTGACCTTGAAAATCAGAATTTGACCTTGGGTCAAGGTCAAGGTGAAAGAACTGGGCCCAAGCATGATATGTATAAAGTATGAATTCTGAAGGTCAAATAGTCTTGGTTTGTAGGGAAAAGTTGCTTTGACCTTGAGAATGAGAATTTGACCTTGGGTCAAGGTCAAAGTGAAAGAGCATGATTGAACAATTATTTGAATGAAGTTTAAACTCTTATGGTCGTATAGTCTTTGTTCAATAGGCAAAGGTTTGTTGTGACCTTGAGAATCAAAATTTGACCTTGGGTCAAGGTCAAAGTGAAAGAGCTTGGTTTAATGATATTGTGTATGAAGTTTGAACTTTGAATGTCTAATAGTCTTTGTTCTATAGGCAAAAGTTTGTTGTGACCTTGAGAATCAAAATTTGACCTTGGAACAAGGTCAATGTGAAAGAGCTTGGTTTAATGATATTATGTATGAAGTTTGAACTCTGAAGGTCAAATAGTCTTTGTTCTATAGGCAAAAGTTTGTTGTGACCTTGAGAATAAAAATTTGACCTTGAAAGTAGGTCAACATTAAATGACTACCTATAAGTAACATTCCATCCAAGTTTCAACTCAAAATCTCAAAAACTGTAGAAATTGGCACTGTGCCAATTTAAAGTTCCATTTTCAACTCTGAATAGCGCAAAAACCGTAAATATTTTATCGAGCATGTAAGCGTATAAAAGTTTACAAATTTCCCAAAGAACATTTAAAAACAAATTTCGTTCAAATCGTACGGTTAGTTTAGGAGTTACAAGAGTTTAAAGATTTGACCTTTGGTGACCTCTAGCGGGGGCCTATGTGAACTTTTCGACAACAAAAAAAATTTCAATTGAGATCTTTGTATGTTCTTTCACATGGTACTATTCATTTTATCACATGATGCGAAACTTGTTTGTAAAGTGACCGGAACGATGAGGAGGTAAGAATAATAATAAGAATAATAATAAGAAGAAAGAAAAGACAATACAATAACAGAAAGGATTCCGACGGAATAGTCGGAATCCTTAATAAGAATAACTAGATGGCTACTGTTGCAAGCAACAGACGGATTCCTCCTTTTTTAGACCTTCCTCGGAACTGAAGAGTTAAAATCCGAATAAAGAAGATGAAAAAAGAATAGTTGCTTTAGTACTTTATTCACTTCAGCAAATGAGTCAAAATAGCTTATGTCTAACTTGGAACTCTTATCTATTTTATTGACAAAAAAGAAAGAAAAAGATGATAAATACCTTTCATGTTTTCGAAAGATTTAAACTCCATGCTCTATGGATATCAAATCCTTTACAATTACTTTCTCAAAACAGAATTGCACAATGATTTTGCAATGAGATAATTTCTATTAATAGAAAATGACAACAACATGAAAGGACAGATCTGTAATGCTACTAAGAAAAAAAAAAGAAAGAGAACAAGAATAAAAGAGTTATCTTTCTTATACTATGTTAAGTTCAAATAAGAAGGACTACTTGTGTGAAGAATAAATAGTATAGGACAAAAAGTATAAATTCTACAAGAGTAAATGATTGTTAGGACCTTGAGAATGATTATTTGGCCTTTAACCAATGGCATGAATGAAAGCTAAGTACTGTGATTATTCTCATCACGATTAATCTTAATCTGAGCAAAGCTCAATATCTAATCAACCAAAGTCAGCTGTGACCTTGAAATCAAACTAATGACCGTTGGTCAAGGTCATGATGAAAGAGTTTGATGCAAGGAATATTTGTGTAAAGTTTGAACTCTCAATGTCAAACAGTCTTTGTTTTATAGACTTAAGTTTGTTGTGACCTTGAAAATCAGAATTTGACCTTGGGTCAAGGTCAAGGTGAAAGAGCTGGGCCCAACCATGATATGTATAAAGAATGAACTCTGAAGGTCAAACAGTCTTTGTTTTGTATGGAAAAGTTGCTGTGACCTTGAGAATGAGAATTTGACCTTGGGTCAAGGTCAAAGTGAAAGAGCTTGACTGAACAATTATTTGTATGAAGTTTAAACTCTGAAGGTCTAATAGTCTTTGTTCTATAGGCAAAAGTATGTTGTGACCTTGAGAATCAGAATTTGACCTTCGGCCAAGGTCAAGGTGAAAGAGCTTGGTTTAATGATATTATGTATGAAGTTTGAACTTTGAATGTCTAATAGTCTTTGTTCTATAGGCAAAAGTATGTTGTGACCTTGAGAATCAGAATTTGACCTTGGGCTAAGGTCAAGGTGAAAGAGCTTGGTTTAATGATATTATGTATGAAGTTTGAACTCTGCAGGTCTAATAGTCTTTGTTCTATAGGCAAAAGTTTGTTGTGACCTTGAGAATCAGAATTTGACCTTGGGTCAAGGTCAAGGTGAAAGAGCTTGGTTTAATGATATTATGTATGAAGTTTGAACTCTGCAGGTCTAATAGTCTTTGTTCTATAGGCAAAAGTATGTTGTGACCTTGAGAATCAGAATTTGATCTTGGGCCAAGGTCAAGGTGAAAGAGCTTGGTTTAATGATATTATGTATGAAGTTTGAACTCTGCAGGTCTAATAGTCTTTGTTCTATAGGCAAAAGTTTGTTGTGACCTTGAGAATCAAAATTTGACCTTGGGTCAAGGTCAATGTGAAAGAGCTTGGTTTAACGATAGTATGTATGAAGTTTGAACTGTGAAGGTCGAATATTCTTTGTTCTACAGGTAAAAGTTTGTTATGACCTTGAGAATGAAAATTTGACCTTGAAAGTAGGTCAACATAAAATGACTACCTATAAGTAACCTAGTATCCAAGTTTCAACTCAAAATCTCAAAAACTGTAGAAATTGGCACTGTGCCAATTTAAAGTTCCATTTTCAACTCGGAATAGCGCGAAAACCGTAAATATTTTATCGAGCATGTAAGCGTATAAAAGTTTACAAATTTCCCAAAGAACATTTTAAAACAAATTTCGTTCAAATCGTGCGGTTAGTTTAGGAGTTATAAGAGTTTAAAGATTTGAACTTTGATGACCTCTAGCGGGGGCATATGTTAACTTTTCGACGACAAAATTTTTTTACCTCAAGATCTTTATATGCTCTTTCACATGATCCTTTTCGTTTTATCATAAGAAGTTGTACTTTTTTGTACAGTGACTGGAACGATCTGGGGGTAAGAATAATAATAATAATAATAATAAGAATAATAATAAGAATAAAGAAAAGACAATACAATAACAGAAAGGATTCCGACGGAATAGTCGGAATCCTTAATAATAAGAACTAGATGGCTACTGTTGCAAGCAACAGACGGATTCCTCCTTTATTTGACCTTCCTTCGAACTGAAGTGTTAAAATCCGAATAAAGAAGATGGGAAAATGAATAGTTGCTTTTGTACCTTATTCACTTCAGCAAATGAGTCTTAAGAGCTTTAGTCTAATTTGGGACTCTTATTTATTTATCAACAAAATAGAACAAAAAGATAATAAATACCTTTCATGTTTACGAAAGCTTTATACTCCATGATCTATCAATTCTAAATCCTTTAATATTACTATCTCAAAACAGAATTGCACAATGATTTTGCAATGAGAGCATTTCTATAAATAGAAAATGACAATAGAATCAAAATACAGCCAAGTAATGCTACTAAGAAAAAAAAACAGACCAAGAGTTAAAGAGTTATGTTTCTTATACTATGATATGTTCAAATAAGAAAGACTACTTGAGTGAAGAATAAATAGCGTAGGACAAAAACTGCTAATTCTACATGAGTAAGTTTGTTATGACCCTGAGAATGATCATTTGACCATGAATAAAGGTCACGGAAAAAAGATAAGTATTTGAGGTAATTCTTTTCAAGAATGACCTTAATCTAATCAAAGCTCAATATTTTATCAACCAAAGTATGTTGTGACCTTGAAATCGAACAAATGACCTTGGGTCAAGGTCAAAGTAAAAGGGCTTGATGCAAGGAATATTTGTGTTAAGTTTGAACTCTTAAGGTCAAAAAGTCTTTGTTTTATAGGCAAAAGTGTGTTGTGACCTTGAGAATCAAAATTTGACCTTGGGTCAAGGTCAAGGTGAAAGAGCGTGGCTTAACGATAAAATGTATGAAGTTTGAACTCTGAAGTTCAAATAGCCTTTATTCTATAGGCAAAACTTTGTTGTGACCTTGCGAATCAAAATTTGACCTTGGGACAAGGTCAAGGTGAAAGAGCTTGGCTTAACGATAGTATGCATGAAGTTTGAACGCTGAAGATCAAATAGTCTTTGTTCTATAGGCAAAAGTATGTTGTGACCTTGAGGATCAAAATTTGACCTTGGGTCAAGGTCAAGGTGAAAGAGCTTGGCTAAACGATAGTATGTATGAAGTTTGAACTCTGAAGGTCAAGTAGTCTTTGTTCTATAGGCCAAAATTTGTTCTGACCTTGAGAATAAAAATTTGACCTTGAAAGTAGGTCAGCATTAAATGTCTACCTCTAAGTAAGCTACCATCCAAGTTTCAACTCAAAATCTCAAAAAATGTAGAAATTGGCACTGTGCCAATTTAAAGTTCCATTTTCAACTCTGAATAGCGTGAAAACCGTAAATATTTTATCGAGCATGTAAGCGTATAAAAGTTTGCAAATTTCCCAAAGAACAATATAAAACAAATTTTGTACAAATCCGACGATTAGTTAAGGAGTTATAAGAGTTTAAAGATTTGACCTTTGATGACCTCCAGCGGGGGCATATGTGAACCATTTGACAAGAAAAAAAATTTCATTCAAGATCTTCATATGCTCTTTCACATGGTACTTTCCGTTTTTTCGTATGATGCTGTACTTTTTTGTAAAGTGTCCGGAACGGTTTGGGGGTAAGAATAATAATAATAATAAGAATAATAATAAGAATAAAGAAAAGACAATACAATAACAGAAAGGATTCCGACGGAAGTCGGAATCCTTAATAAAGAAAAGACAATACAATAACAGAAAGGATTCCGACGGAAGTCGGAATCCTTAATAATAATAACTAGATGGCTACTGTTGCAAGCAACAGACGGATTCCTCCTTTAATAGACCTTCCTCGGAACTGAAGTGTTAAAATCCGAATAAAGAAGATGAAAAAAAGAATAGTTGCTTTAGTACCTTATTCACTTCAGCGAATGAGTCAAAAGAGCTAATGTCTAATTTGGGACTCTCATTTATTTATCATCAAAATAGAACAAAAAGATAAAAAATACCTTTCATGTTTACGAAAGCTTTATACTCCATGATCTATCAATTCTAAATCCTTTAAAATTACTATCTCAATACAGAATTGCACAATGATTTTGCAATGAGAGCATTTCTATAAATAGAAAATGACAACAGAATCCAAATACAACCAAGTAATGCTACTAAGAAAAAAAAAACAGAGAGCAAGAGTAAAAGAGTTATGTTTCTTATACTATGTTATGTTCAAATAAGAAAGACTACTTGAGTGAAGAATAAATAGCGTAGGACAAAAACGGCTAATTCTACAAGAGTAAGTTTGTTATGACCCTGAGAATGATCATTTGACCGTGAATAAAGGTCACGGAAAAAGATAAGTATTTGAGGGCTTGATGCAAGGAATATTTGTGTTAAGTTTGAACTCTTAAGGTCAAATAGTCTTTGTTCTATAGGCAAAAGTTTGTTGTGACCTTGAGAATCAAAATTTGACCTTGGGTCAAGGTCAAGGTGAAAGAGCGTGGCCTAACGATAATATGTATGAAGTTTGAACGCTGAAGGTCAAATAGTCTTTGTTCTATAGGCGAAAGTATGTTGTGACCTTGATAATCAAAATATGACCTTGGGTCAAGGTTAAGGTGAAAGAGCTTGGTGTAACGATAGTATGTATGAAGTTTGAACTCTGAAGGTCAAGTAGTCTTTGTGCTATAGGCCAAAATTTGTTGTGACCTTGAGAATAAAAATTTGACCTTGAAAGTAGGTCAGCATTAAATGTCTACCTATAAGTTACCTACCATCCAAGTTTCAACTCAAAATCTCAAAAACTGTAGAAATTGGCACTGTGCCAATTTAAAGTTCCATTTTCAACTCTGAATAGCACGAAAACCGTAAATATTTTATCGAGCATTTAAGCGTATAAAAGTTCACAAATTTCCAGCGGGGGCATATGTGAACCATTTGACAAGAAAAAAAATTCATTCAAGATCTTCATATGCTCTTTCACATGGAACTTTCCGTTTTTTCATATGAT
>VSWD01000005.1:114861619-114981146 GCA_033119305.1 Pinctada imbricata
CAAGTAATGCTACTAAGATAAAAGAAAGGAAACAGAGAGCAAGAATAAAAGAATTATCTATCTTACTATGTAAAGTTCAAATAAGAAGTACTACTTGTGTGAAGAATAAATATTTAAGAACAAATCCTATCAATCCTACAAGAGTAGATGTTTGTTATGACCTTGAAAAAGTTTATTTGACCTTGAACCAAGGTCATGGATGAAATAGAAGCATTTTAGTTTATTCTCATCAAGATTTCTTTTCATCTATTCAAAGCTCAATATTTTATCAATAAAAGTCTGTTGTGACCTTGAAATCGAACAAATGACCTTGGGTCAAGGTCAAGGTGAAAGGATTTGATGCAAAGAATATTTGCGTCAAGTTTGAACATTCAAAGTCAAATGGTCTTTGTTCTATAGGAAAAATTTTGTTGTGACCTTGAGAATGAGAATTTGACCTTGGGTCAAGATCAAGAAGAAAGGGCTTGGATCAATGATTGTATTTATGAAGTTTGAACTTTCAAGGTCAAATAGTCTTTGTTCTGTAGGCAAAAGTTTGTTGTGACCTTGAGAATCATAATTTGACCTTGAAACTAGGTCATCATCAATGACTACCTATAAGTAACCTACCATCCAAATTTCAACTCAAAATCTCAAAAACTGTAGAAATTGGCACTGTGCCAATTTAAAGTTCCATTTTCAACTCAAAATAGCGCGAAAACCGTAAATATTTTATCGAGCATGTAAGCGTATAAAAGTTTGCAAATTTCCCAAAGAACAATATAAAACAAATTTCATTCAAATCGCACGGTTAGTTTAGGAGTTATAAGGTTTTAAAGATTTGACCTTTGATGACCTCTAGCGGGGGCATATGTAAACTTTTCGACAAGAAAAAAAATTTAAATGAAGATCTTTATTTGCTCTTTTACATGATGCTTTCCATTTTATCATATGATGCGGTACTTTATTGTAACGTCTCTGGATTGGCTTGGGGGTAATAATAATAATAATAATAATAATAATAAGAATAATAAGAATAAAGAAAAGACAATACAATAACAGAAAGGATTCCGACGGAAGTCGGAATCCTTAATAACTAGATGGCTACTGTTGCAAGCAACAGACGGATTCCTCCTTTATTAGACCTTCCTCGGAACTGAAGTGTTAAAATCCGAATAAAGAAGATGGAAAAAAGAATAGTTGCTTCAGTACCTTATTCACTTTAGCAAATTAGTCAAAAGAGCTTATGTCTAATTTGGGACTCTTATTTATTCATCAACAAAATAGAAGAAAATAATATTAAATACCTTTCATGTTTACGAAAGCTTTAAACTCCATGCTCTATCAAATCAAATCCTTTACAATTACTTTCTCAAAACAGAATTGCACAATGATTTTGCAATGAGATAATTTCTATTAATAGAAAATGACAACAACATGAAAGTACATATATGTAATGCTACTTAGAAAAAAAGAAACAGAAAATAAGAATAAAAGAATTATCTTTCTTATACTATGTTTAGTTCAAATAAGAAGGACTACTTATGTGAAGAATAAATAGTATAGGACAAAAAATGTGAATTCTACAAGAGTAAATGATTGTTATGACCTTGAGAATAATTATTTGGCCTTAAACCAATGTCATTGAAGTATAATGATTATTCCCATCACGATTGATCGTAATCTGAGCAAAGTTCAATATCAGATCATCTAAAAGTCATTTGTGACATTGAAATCGAACAAATGACCTTTGGTAAAGGTCATGGTGAAAGGGTTTGATGCAAGGAATATTTGTGTAAAGTTTGAATTCTCAAGATAAAACAGTCTTTGTTTTATAGACTAAAGTTTGTTCTGACCTTGAGAATTATAATTTGACCTTGGGTAAAGGTCGAGGTGAAAGAGCTGGGCCCAATCAATATATGTATAACGTATGAACTCTGAAGGTGAAATAGTCTTTGTTTTATAGGCAAAAGTTTCTGTGACCTTGAGAATGAGAATTTGACCTTGGGTCAAGGTCAAGGTGAAAGAGCGTGACTGAACAATTATATGTTTGAAGTTTTAACTCTGAAGGTCTAATAGTCATTGTTCTATAGGCAAAAGCTTGTTGTGACCTTGAAAATCGGAATTTGACCTTGGGTCAAGGTCAAGGTGAAGGAGCTTGGTTTAACGATATTATGTATGAAGTTTGAACTCTGAAGGTCAAATAGTCATTGTTCTATAGGCAAAATTTTGTTGTGACCTTGAAAATCGGAATTTGACCTTGGGTCAAGGTCAAGATGAAAGAGCTTGGTTTAACGATATTATGTATGAAGTTTGAACTCTGAAAGTCAAATAGTCATTGTTCTATAGGCAAAAGTTTGTTGTGACCTTGTAAATCGGAATTTGACCTTGGGTCAAGGTCAAGATGAAAGAGCTTGGTTTATTGATATTATGTATGAAGTTTAAACTCTGAAGGTGCTATAGTCTTTGTTCTATAGGCAAAAGTTTGTCGTGACCTTGAGAATGAAAATTTGACCTTGAAAGTAGGTCAACATTAAATGACAACCTATAAGTAACCTAGTATCCAAGTTTGAACTCAAATTCTCAAAATCTGTAGAAATTGGCAATGTGCCAATTTAAAGTTCCATTTTCAACTCGGAATAGCGCGAAAACCGTAAATATTTTATCGAGCACGTAAGCGTATAAAAGTTTACATATTTCCCAAAGAACATTTTAAAACAAATTTCGTTCAAATCGTACGGTTAGTTTAGGAGTAATAAGAGTTTAAAGATTTGAACTTTGATGACCTCTAGCGGGGGCATATGTGAACTTTTCGACGACAAAATTTTTTTATCTCAAGATCTTTATATGCTGTTTCACATGATACTTTTCGTTTTATCATAGAAAGTAGTATTTTTTTGTACAGTGACTGGAACGATCTGGGGGTAAGAATAATAATAATAACTAGATGGCTACTGTTGCAAGCAACAGACGGATTCCTCCTTTATTAGACCTTCCTCGGAACTGAAGTGTTGAAATCCGAATAAAGATGATGAAAAAAGAATAGTTGCTTTAGTACCTTATTCACTTCAGCAAATGAGTCAAAAGAGCTTAAGTCTAACTTGGGACTCTTATCTATTTATCGACAAAAAAGAAGAAAAAGACGATAAATACCTTTCAAGTTTAGGAAGGCTTTAAACTCCTATATCTATTCTATCCATTTTGAATCCTTTTAAATTACTATCCCAAAAAGAATTGCACAATGAATTAGCAATGAGAAAATTTCTATAAATAGAGAATGACAACAGCATGAAAGTACAGACAAGTAATGCTACTAAGATAAAAAAGGAAACAGAGAACAAGAATAAAAGAGTTATCTATCTTACTATGTAAAATTCAAATAAGAAGTACTACCTCTGTGAAGAATAAATATTTAAGAACAAAATCCTATCAATCCTACAAGAGTAAATGTTTGTTATGACCTTGAAAAAGTTTATTTGACCTTGAACCAAGGTCATGGATGAAAGATAAGCATTTTAGTTAATTCTCATCAAGATTTCTTTTTATCTATTCAAAGCTCAATATTTTATCAACAAAAGTCTGTTGTGACCTTGAAATCGAACAAATGACCTTGTGTCAAGGTCAAGGTGAAAGAACTTGATGCAAGGAATATTTGCGTCAAGTTTTAACTCTCAATGTCAAATGGTCTTTGTTCTATAGAAAAAATTTTGTTGTGACCTTGAGAATGAGAATTTGACCTTGGGTCAAGGTCAAGGTGAAAGGGCTTGGATCATTGATTGTATCTGTGAAGTTTGAACTGTCAAGGTCAAATAGTCTTTGTTCTATAGGCAAAAGTTTGTTGTGACCTTGAGAATCATAATTTGACCTTGAAACTAGGTCATCAGCAATGACTACCTATAAGTAACCTACCATCCAAGTTTCAACTCAAAATCTCAAAAACTGTAGAAATTGGCACTGTGCCAATTTAAAGTTCCATTTTCAACTCAAAATAGCGCGAAAACCGTAAATATTTTATCGAGCATGTAAGCGTATAAAAGTTTGCAAATTTCCCAAAGAACAATATAAAACAAATTTCGTTAAAATCGCACGGTTAGTTTAGGAGTAATAAGGTTTTAAAGATTTGACCTTTAATGACCTCTAGCAGGGGCATATGTGAACTTTTCGACAAGAAAAAAAAAATTAAATTTAGATCTTCATATGCTCTTTCACATTGTACTTTCCGTTTTTTCATATGATGCTGTACTTTTTTGTAAAGTGACCGGAACGGTGTGTGGGTAAGAATAATAATAATAATAAGAATAATAAGAATAAAGAAAAGACAATACAATAACAGAAAGGATTCCGACGGAAGTCGGAATCCTTAATAATAATAACTAGATGGCTACTGTTGCAAGCAACAGACGGATTCCTCCTTTATTAGATCTTCCTCGGAACTGAAGTGTTAAAATCCGAAAAAAAGAAGATGGGGAAAAATAGTTGCTTTACTCCCTTATTCACATCAGCAAATGAATCAAAAGAGCTTATGTCTAATTTGGGACTTTTATTTATTTATCAACAAAATAGAAGAAAAAAATAATAAATACCTTTCATGTTTACGAAAGCTTTAATTTCCATGCTCTATTACTATCAAATCCTTTAGAATAACATTCTCAAAACAGAATTGCACAATGATTTTGCAATGAGATAATTTCTATTAATAGAAAATGACAACAACATGAAAGCACAGATATGTAATGCTACTAATGAAAAAAGAGAAACAGAAAACAAGAATAAAAGAGTTATCTTTCTTGGACTATGTTAAGTTCAAATAAGAAGGACTACTTTTGTGAAGAATAAATAGTATAGGACCAGAACTGTAAATTCTACAGGAGTAAATGTTTGTTATGACATTGAGAATGATTATTTGACCTTGAACCAAGGTCACAGATAAAAGATAAGTATTTGAGGTTATTCTCATCATATTTTGATCATAAACTGATCAAAATTCAATATTTTCTCAACCAAAGTATGTTGTGACCTTGAAATCGAACAAATGACCTCGGGTCAAGGTCATGGTGAAAGGGTTTGATGCAAGAAATATTTGTGTAACGTTCGAACTCTCAACGTCAAACAGTCTTTGTTTTACAGGCAAAAATATGATGTGACCTTGAGAAGGAGAATTTGACCTCGGCTCAAGGTCAAGGTGAAAGGGCTTGTCTCAACGATTATATGTATGAAGTTTGAACTCTCTAGGTCAAACCGTCTTTGTTCTATAGGCAAAAGTTTGTTGTGACCTTGAGAATCAAAATTTGACCTTGAAACTAGGTCAACATTAAATGACTACCTATAAGTGAGCTACCATCCAAGTTTCAACTCAAAAACTCAAAAACTGTAGAAATTGACACTGTGCCAATTTAAAATTCCATTTTCAACTCATAATAGCGCAAAAACCGTAAATATTTCATCGTGCATGTAAGCGTATAAAAGTTTGCAAATTTCTCAAAGAACAATATGAAACAAATTTCGTTCAAATCGTACTGTTACTTTAGGAGTTATATGAGTTTAAAGATTTGACCTTTGATGACCTCTAACAGGGGCATATGTAAACTTTTCGACAAGAAAAAAGTTTTGAATTGAGATCTTTATATGCTCTTTCACATGGTATTTTCCACTTTATCATATATTGCGGTACTTTTTTGTAAAGTGTCTGGAACGGTTGGGGGTAAGAATAATAATAAGAATAATAAGAATAAAGAAAAGACAATAGAATAACAGAAAGGATTCCGACGGAAGTCGGAATCCTTAAAAAGTCCGAAAAACTGCAAATTTCATGAAATTTGCTAAGTCCAAGGGCCATAACTCTTGTAAAAATAGGCCAATGGAAACCAAACACAAACTTGGTCTGTATCACACTGAGATGTATTCATTTACCAAAAATCAGTGCATTATTTGCAATAGAACTGAAGAAAAGTCCGGAAATCTGAAATTTTCATAAAATTTGCTAAGTCCAAGGGCCATAACTCTTGTAAAAATAGGTGGATCTAAAGCAAACTTAAACTTGATCTGTATCCCATTGAGATATATCCACATACCAAAAATGAGTTCAATTTATCCAACAACAACGGAAAAAAAGCCGGAAAACTGAAATTTTCATAAAATTTGCTAAGTCCAAGGGCCATAACTCTTGTAAAATTAGGTCAATCAAAAGCAAACTCAAACTTGATCTGTATCACGTTGAGATATATCCACATACCAAAAATGAGTTCAATTTATCCAACAACAACGGAAAAAAGTCCGGAAAACTGAAATTTTCATAAAATTTGCTAAGTCCAAGGGCCATAACTCTTGTAAAATTAGGTCAATCAAAAGCAAACTCAAACTTGATCTGTATCACATTGAGATATATCCACATACCAAAAATGAGTTCAATATATGCAACAACAGCGGAAAAAAGTCCGGAAAACTGAAATTTTCATTAAATTTGCTATGTCCAAGGGCCATAACTCTTGTAAAATTAGGTCAATCGAAAGCAAACTCAAACTTGATCTGTATCACATTGAGATATATCCACATACCAAAAATGAATTCAATATATGCAACAACAGCGAAAAAAAGTCCGGAAAACTGAAAATGGGACAGACAGACAGACGGACAGACGGACGGACGGATGGACAGACAGACAGACCGAGAGGAAACTAAGAGTCCCCTCCGGCGTTGCCGGTAGGGGACTAATAATGGAGAAAAAACTTGAACATTATAGTTAGGACCTTCAAATATAATTATTAGCATTGCAGTCCGCAATTTGTTCTCAATATTCTACCATCATTACCATTTCATGAAAAACCTTGACAAAAAATGGGCTATCAAATACTTTTCCAGATAAATTATAATCTGTCCCATTTCTATTATTATATAATGAAATAAAATATGTTTAAACTATAGATAATTCTAAATGAAAAATCCAATCTTTTATCATGTTTTAGAGGCTTTTAACTAAATTTTTGTTGACAATAAACTTGAGTCCTATTGACCTCAGTCTCTTGAAAGAACAATATAATTACTTTTCTGCAGTAAAACTTTTAAGGGTTAATACATGTAACAACAAATTGTACCAAAAATGTATTATGTCATACTCACAAATTTTCAAAAATGTGAATTATATGATGCAAAAACAGCAATTCCTTTTAAATCATGTTTTTTAAATGACACAGTAAGTAACAGTCAGACAAAACAAGCAAAGTACATGAGAAACATGGATGGAATTCTTAAAGGTTTATAAATCTGAATGCATGAACAGGGATGTCAATTTATCTCTTGTAGGATGATACTCTATTTACTTTCTAATCCAAATTCAATAACAGAGGAAGAGAAATTTCCAATTTTCTATCAAGCTGTTTATATCGATGACAAGTATTGGTTTTGACAATTTAACAAACGTCAGAGAATTTGAGAGGGCACATTACAACTCCAAGTGACATGTTGAAAATTTTCATTCAAAATCACTAAAATGACTTGACAAAAAATCAATAATAAACAGCCCTGTACTATAGGCATAATAAATAACAAAATAAATATGGCAAGCCTTAACAAAAAATAGTACTTCATGATGCACAAAGGTAATTTTTAAGAATTTCCACGGTAGAGCTATCTAACTCGCACAGATCGAAATCGAAGGTTTCACAGCTCTCATTGATCTTATATAAGCCAGTTTTCTGTATCTCCTGTATCACCTTCTGTAACAACATAACGTCTTGTGTAGATTCTAGTTTTTGGTACAGTGTAATGAGAGTGCAAAGATCTTCACCATTAGGTGCTTTACCGAGATGCTTCAGTTCTTCCATTTCCTCACACCTGTCTACACCATTCATTGCCATGTAGTCCTTCTCAAATTCCTTTTCATTTTTTATATACGGTGACGAGAGATCTGGCGGTTTGACTTCCGCTTCATAACCTTTTTTTTCTATTTTCATGCTGTCTTTTTCATCACTCTGTATTTGATCGTCACGACTAGTATGATAATACTCTTGTTCATTTTTCACAGATAACTTCTCTCTTTTAGGCTCTTTCTCTTCATTCACTTTCTCATGCTTTATTCTGTGCTTTGAGTCTGATTCCCTTCTATTTTTACTGTCAGTTTTGATTTGTTTCACTGCTTTGTCCTTCTCTTTTGAGTCCTTATTTTTTTGTTTAATATTTTCTTGTTTTGACGACTTGACAGAATACTCTTCATATTTTTCTTTGATACTTGTAGTCTCAGTTGATAATTTCTCCTCTACTCTTTGAGGCATAATATTTTCATCAACATCATGTGATGTGCCTTTAACAGCATCACTTCTTGCCGTCACGTCTTTGGAATGTCTTCGTTTCTCTTTATCATGCTTTGATTTGGAACTTTTATGAGATGAAGGTTGATCATGTGCTGAGGATGACAAATTACGAGAAGCAAGTTGATCATTGGCCGATGATGAATTTTTATGAGATGTATGCTGATCATAAGCTGCCGTCGATGATGAATTTTTATGATAAGCAGGTTGATCGTGGACCGCTGATGAACTTTTACGAGATGTAGGTTGATCATGGACTGAGGAGGTACTTTTTTGGGACAGACTAGATGGAGAATAATGAGATGTTTTGGGATGTCTGGATGATGAAGATGCTGAGCTTCTATGAGATGCTGGAGATTCTTTAAGGCTTGGGACTGACGATGCTGGTGAAGGATTTTGTAGAGGAGACGACAGAGGAGGAAGATTTGGATCGAGGACATTGTCCTCATCTTCCTCGTCATCCGAAAACTGATCCATCAATCTATCTAGGGCACTCCTACTGGACTGTACTGGCGCAGGCCTATACTCCATGTTAACATCTGGACTCCTTCCTATTTCATCCTCTTCATCACTTACTTTTTCATCACAATCATCATCCATTTCCTCTTCATCTACATCTTCATCCTCATCATGACTGTCTAGATCCTGTATTATGCTTTTCACCATTTCTTCATGTTCGTCATCTGAATTATCACTAGATTCATCGCTACTGGTCACCCTGAAGTCTCCTAGTTTTGGTTTCTTCGGTAATGACATGGATTCTGGCGTGGAATTACTTAAACGTTTCATAGATTTGTCACTGTCTGAGTTTTTATGTTGAGATTTGGAGGAATGAGAAGATTCTTTTGGTTTTGAATCTTGATGTGATTTGTATTTTTCACTCTTCTCACTTTTTTGAGTGCTGTGAATACCACTATCAGACTTGTCTTTCTTTTTTCTCTCATCATTATTTGACTTCGTATTTTCTATTTTATCAATTCTTGGCTCCCCTTTATGCAATTCTTTAGAAATTTCATCTTTTTTCTCTGATTTATGTTTATCTTTTTTCGAGTCAGATTTATGCTTCGATCGATGCTTTTCTTTCCTATCATGTTCTGACTTCCCACTATTAGCCGATGATGATCCTGACGATTTAACTTTGCTTGAATCATGCTCTTTAGAGTGTTTGTATTTATCTGATGATTTCTCTGAAGAGGAATGCTTCTCCTTCAGCTTGACATCAGAATTGGATGATACTGATGAACTTCGTTGTTTAGAACTTTTGGACACATTTAAATCGAGATTTACAGGTTCAACACTCCTCTTAGAACTACTAGATGAAGACAAATCTTTGGAAGATTTTTTCTCCTTTCTGTCCTCGTAGTTTTTATGTTCTTTGACTTTTGCTTCTTTGACAGGGACTACTTCCTTGGGGGTGGAGTCTTTAGTGGCAGTGTCCTTGGGGTAGGTCTCTGGGGCCTTCTGGCTTGTCATACTACTAGAGCTATGCTTTATGCTGGCTGACTTGGAGGAGGAGGAAGGCCGATCCTTGCTTTTGTCCTGTAATAATATTAAGTAATACTAGATGGCTACTGTTGCAAGCAACAGACGGATTCCTCCTTTATTAGATCTTCCTCGGAACTGAAGTGTTAAAATCCGAATAAAGAAGATGGGGAAAAAATAGTCGCTTTAGTCCCTCATTCACATCAGCAAATGAATCAAAAGAGCTAATGTCTAATTTGGACTCTTATTTATTTATAAACAAAATAGAAGAAAAAAATAATAAATACCTTTCATGTTTACGAAAGCTTTAATTTCCATGCTCTATCAATATCAAATCCTTTACAATTATTTTCTCAAAACAGAATTGCACAATGATTTTGCAATGAGATAATTTCTATTAATAGAAAATGACAACAACATGAAAGTACAGATATGTTATGCTACTAATGAAAAAAGAGAAAGAGAAAACAAGAATAAAAGAATTATCTTTCTTGGACTATGTTAAGTTCAAATAAGAAGGACTACTTGTGTGAAGAATAAATATATAGGATCAGAACTGTGAATTCTACAGGAGTAAATGTTTGTTATGACATTGAGAATGAATATTTGACCTTGAACCACGGTCACAGATAAAAGATAAGTATTGGAGGTTATTTTCATCAAAATTGATCTTAAACTGATCAAAATTCAATACTTTATCAACCAAAGTATGTTGTGACCTTGAAATCGAACAAATGACCTCGGGTCAAGGTCAAGGTGAGAGGGCTTGATGCAAGGAGTATTTGTGTAACGTTTGAACTCTCAACGTCAAACAGTCTTTCTTTTACGGGCAAAAATTTGTTGTGACCTTGAGAAGGAGAATTTGACCTTGGGTCAAGGTCAAGGTGAAAGGGCTTGTCTCAACCATTATATGTATGCAGTTTGAACTCTCTAGGTCAAACCGTCTTTGTTCTATAGGCAAAGTTTGTTGTGACCTTGAGAATCAAAATTTGACCTTGAAACTAGGTCAACATTAAATGACTACCTATAAGTGACCTACAATCCAAGTTTCAACTCAAAATCTCAAAAACTGTAGAAATTGGCACGGTGCCAATTTCAAATTCCATTTCCAACTCGTAATAGCGCGAAAACCGTAAATATTTCATCGAGCATGTAAGCGTATAAAAGTTTGCAAATTTCCCAAAGAACAATATGAAACAAATTTCGTTCAAATCGTACAGTTACTTTAGGAGTTATATGAGTTTAAAGATTTGACCTTTGATGACCTCTGGCGGGGGCATATGTAAACTTTTCGACAAGAAAAAAATTTTGAATTGAGATCTTCATATGCTCTTTCACATGGTATTTTCAACTTTATCATATATTGTGGTACTTTTTTGTAAAGTGTCTGGAACGGTTGGGGGTAAGAATAATAATAAGAATAATAAGAATAAAGAAAAGACAATAGAATAACAGAAAGGATTCCGACGGAAGTCGGAATCCTTAATTATAAGAACTAGATGGCTACTGTTGCAAGCAACAGACGGATTCCTCCTTTATTAGACCTTCCTCGGAACTGAAGTGTTACAATCCGAAAAAAGAAGATGGTAAAAAGTATAGTTGCTTTCGTATCTTATTCACTTCAGCAGATGAGTCGAAAGAGCTTATGTTTAATTTGGGACTCTTATTTATTTATCAACAAAATAGAAGAAAAAATAATAAATACCTTTCATTTTTACGAAAGCTTTAAACTCCATGCTCTATATCAAATCCTTTACAATTACACTCTCAAAACAGAATTGCACAATGATTTTGCAATGAGATAATTTCTATTAATAGAAAATGACAACAACATGAAAGTATAGATATGTAATGCTACTAAGAAAAAAAAAAAGAAACAGAAAACAAGAAGAAAAGAGTTATCTTTCTTATACTATGTTAAGTTCAAATAAGATGGACTACTTGTGTGAAGAATAAATAGTATAGGACCAGAAATGTGAATTCTACAGGAGGAAATGTTTGTTATGACCTTGAGAATGATTATTTGACCTTGAACCAATGTCACAGATAAAAGATAAGTAATGGAGGTTATACTCATCAAAATTGATCTTAAACTGATCAAAGTTCAGTATTTTATCAACCAAAGTATGCTGTGACCTTGAAATCGAACAAATGACCTTGGGTCAAGGTCAAGGTGAGAGGGCTTGATGCAAGGAATATTTCTGTAAAGTTTGAACTCTCAACATCAAACAGTCTTTGTTTTACAGGCAAAAGTTTGCTGTGACCTTGAGAAGGAGAATTTGACCTTGAGTCAAGGTCAAGGTGAAAGGGCTTGGCTGAACGATTATATGTATGAAGTTTGAACTCTCAAGGTCAAACCTTCTTTGTTCTATAGGCAAAAGTTTGCTGTGACCTTGAGAAGCAAAATTTGACCTTGAAACAAGGTTAACATTAAATGATTACCTATAAGTTACCTACCATCCAAATTTCAACTCAAAATCTCAAAAACTGAGGAAATTGGCACTGTGCCAATTTAAAATTCCATTTTCAACTCGAAATAGAGCGAAAACCGTAAATATTTCATCAAGCATGTAAGAGTACAAAAGTTTGCAAATTTTCCAAAAAGCAATATAAAACAAATTTCGTTAAAACCGTACAGTTACTTTAGGAGTTATGAGAGTTTAAAGATTTGACCTTTGATGACCTCTAGCGGGGGCATATGTGAACTTTTGGACAAGAAAAAAAATTTGAATTGAGATCTTGATATGCTCTTTCACATGGTATTTTCCACTTTATCATATATTGCGGTACTTTTCTGTAAAGTGTCTGGAACGTTTGGGGGTAAGAATAATAATAAGAATAATAAGAATAAAGAAAAGACAATACAATAACAGAAAGGATTCCGACGGAAGTCGGAATCCTTAATAATAACTAGATGGCTACTGTTGCAAGCAACAGACGGATTCCTCTTTTATTTGACTCTCCTCAGAACTGAAGTGTTTAAATCCGAATAAAGAAGATGGAAAAAAGAATAGTTGCTTTAGTACCTTATTCACTTCAGCAAATGAGTCAAAAGAGCTTATTTCTAACTTGGGACTCTTATTTCTTTATAGACAAAATAGAAGAAAAAGATAATAAATACCTTTCAAGTTCAGGAAAGCTTTAAACTCCTAGATCTATTCTATCCATTTTGAATCCTTTTAAATTACTATCCCAAAAAGAATTGCACAATGAATTAGCAATGAGAAAATTTCTATAAATAGAGAATGACAACATCATGAAAGTACAGACAAGTAATGCTACTAAGATAAAAAAAGAAACAGAGAACAAGCATAAAAGAGTTATCTATCTTACTATATAAAGTTCAAATAAGAAGTACTACTTGTGTGAAGAATAAATATTTAAGAACAAGATCCTATTAATCCTACAAGAGTAAATGTTTGTTATGACCTTGAAAAAGTTTATTTGACATTAAACCAAGGTAATGGATGAAAGATAAGCATTTTACTTTATTTTCATCAAGACTCCTTTTCATCTATTCAGAGCTCAATATTTTATCAACAAAAGTCTGTTGTGACCTTGAAATCAAAAAAATGACCTTGGGTCAAGGTCAAGGTGAAAGGACTTGATGCAAGGAATATTTGCGCCAAGTTTGAACTCTCAAGGTCAAATGGTCTTTGTTCTATAGGAAAAATTTTGTTGTGACCTTGAGAATGAGAATTTGACCTTGCGTCAAGGTCAAGGTGAAAGGGCTTGGATCAATGATTGTATATATGAAGTTTGAAGTGTCAAGGTCAAATAGTCTTTGTTCTATAGGCAAAAGTTTGTTGTGACCTTGAGAATCATAATTTGACCTTGAAACTAGGTCATCATCAATGACTACCTATAAGTAACCTACCATCCAAATTTCAACTCAAAATCTCAAAAACTGTAGAAATTGGCACTGTGCCAATTTAAAATTCCATTTTCAACTCAAAATAGCGCGAAAACCGTAAATATTTTATCGAGCAAGTAAGCGTATAAAAGTTTGCAAATTTCCCAAAGAACAATATAAAACAAATTTCATTCAAATCGAACGGTTAGTTTAGGAGTTATAAGGTTTTAAAGATTTTACCTTTGATGACCTGTAGCGGGGGCATATGTGAACTTTTCGTCAAGAAAAAATTTTTAAATTAAGATCTTTATTTGCTCTTTCACATGATACTTTCCATTTTATCATATGATGCGGTACTTTGTTGTAACGTCTCTGGATTGGTTTGGGGGTAAGAATAATAATAATAATAATAATAATAAGAATAATAAGAATAAAGAAAAGACAATACAATAACAGAAAGGATTCCGACGGAAGTCGGAATCCTTAATAAGAATAAAGAAAAGACAATACAATAACAGAAAGGATTCCGACGGAATAGTCGGAATCCTTAATAAAACAGGGTATACATCATCCTACGATATCTTGATCGTAAGAAATCCGAAGTGTTCCAAATCCCCTCCTTTGTTTCCAAATCATTACCTTCTTGAACAACGTTACAAACCAATTTTAATGCACCAGACACGTGTTTCGGATAGTTAATCCTCATCAGTTATACTTCCAGCAAAAATTATTTTCTGTAGCGCCCTTTAGTTTGATTTCTGAAATTTGTGTGCCTATTTTGAAAAGAATTCACAGCTTTTCCCTGTAAGGTCATTCAGTAGCACAATTAGATAAAATCTATGATTAAAGAACATTGGAGGGTTTTACTCCGGTACAATTATCCCAGACCAAATTATACACCCTTTGCCAGAAAATGATGGTCTAGATGGTCTTCAGTGAATTTTTGAAGCAAATCCAAACACTAGAATGACAATTAAAAGGGAGAAAATGTTGATCATTTAAAAAAAAGGGTTCCACTTCACTTGTTCTCGACCATTGTCGGAACCCACGGTCGGTCACGCTAAACTCCCCACTCAGGTGAGTTTAGCGTGACCGACCGTGGGTTCCGACGATGGTTCTCGACGACTGTCCTAGTAAATAAATTTCCTACACTTTAAACTCATAATTAAATGGATTTTATTACATTGTTTTCTTTTCAAATTTCAGGTCTGGATTGAATTGGTACAAATATGATGCGTTCTTTAATTGTATTGTTACTACCGGCACTAGTGCAGTCTTTCACAACAACAAGTAAGACCAAAGTTTAAGAATTTAAAAATAAACATCCCTTTGTTTTCTTTGTTAAGAACGTACATAACTGATCCTTACAACAACGTTCATCTATCAAACTATCAATCTTACCCTCTTTATTTCTTTTACCCAAGAAGATACAACTAGACTTATATAGAATTTACATCTCTACTGCAGTATCCTTATCAGATTCCGACTCATGCTATTTATATAGCAGCAACGATGTCTGGGACGACTCTGTATATTTAGTCCGATGGAGCGGTAAAAAACTAAGCAGCACGTGTTCTTTGAAGTTCAACAACGAAAATACAGACAGGAAACTCTGTATCAAAACACAGTCATACTCCGTCAGTTCCTGCTCACTCAAAGTTAAATACTATGGTGGATTATTGGGTGATATTCCCCAAAAAGTGAGTAATAAGACATGTATTGTTTATTTTACGAATAGCCAATATGACATTAATGTATCGAGGAGACCAAAGCGCCATTTTTCAATCGCAATTTTGAATACAAAGAATTACACTTACGGTATATTTGAAAAAAAAATAAAATTACCACAAAAATCAAGGCAACCCCCATGACATCTTAGTGTACATAATATTTACCTATTAATGCCCGTTTGTGCGGGTACTATTCTCTCATAGTGTTGATTTTGGAAGGAATAGTGCCCGAGCGTCAGCGAGTGCACTATTTACCTTCTAAAAGCAACACTATGAGAGTACCCCCACAAACGGGCATTAATGGGTTTAGTGCATCACATGTAGTGATGAACCAATTGTCGCCGACAATCGATTGTCGATCGCTAAAACTCTTTCGATTCCGATTATCGATTTCATTTTCTTACAATCGACTGTCGCCGAAAGAAAGGTATATTGTGTTAAGGTATTTATTTTCCTCTTTTCACATGTAACGTGAACCGTTACTTGTTTAACTTCTTTAACTCATTCGTTGTCTTGAATGTAAACAGGCAGACACTTTGAAATTGAATGCTTCATATTTTGTTTTCAGCAAAGTTTCCTGAATTTTATGTAGAAAAATACAATTTTTCCATCTTTTATGTTCCATTTTTCATGGACTTTTGTTTTCCGATTTAAATCGATAATCGATCGGTTTACTCTTTCCGATTATTTTCCGATAATCGATTCTTAAAAGTCTTCCGATGTACAACACTAATCACATGACTGTAGAATCAATTAATTAATTAATCAATTGCAATTTACTCGATATATCAAAGAAAAGTGTTCTTTATTTCCCCCTACTTCGCTTATTGATATTTACATTCATGCATTGTTCATTACGTCATAATACTTTCCGAGGGACGTAACTCTGCTCAGCAAAAAGCAATAGTGCCCGGGTGCCGGGCACTATTCTCTCATAGTCCCCGTGTGCTTAACCAATGAAATTCCGAGGATTTATCATTTTTTATCCACTAATGAAAGATATAGCTTATAGCTTATGACATAGGTTTAATAGAAGCACCTCAAAGCACCAGATTTGATATGACCTTTTCAGCACGGTTAAAATGACGAGTGTTTAAAGCAAGTAGGAGATACTTACCTTCCGGCAAACCTATTCTCATCTCACTTAATTTCGAATCCATTAAAACTCTTTTACAGAATATTTTAGTTCTATAGTGACCTTTGTATGCTCAATGGTAATGAGTTTTTTCTATCTGATTTTGAGTTCTTTGTTTGACTTTCATCTTAGAGAACATATATTTCAATATTGACAACTTCACTCAATTAGTTACGGTTTTTTTGTGTAAGGGGGTGGGGGTGTCGGAAATTTGTTGTTGTTGTTGTTGTTGTTGCTGTTTATCTATTGCTTGACATTTTAATATTGATAAATTAAAACTATCATTAATAGTAAACAGAAAACCACATAGTGGACAGGTTAGAAAATGAGTCAGGTTAATTATGAAACGCAAGTTATATTTATACTCTCTATTCCAAACAAATTGAAAACTTAGTGTTCCGGATAACTGCACTATATATCTTTAAGGAAACGTAACTCCTACTGCTTACATAAAACTATTGAAAATATATCATTCTGTTTTAGTCCTACAGTTGTTATGATTACCCATCAGAATATTGTGGTGACACCTATAATGACCTCACGATCAAAGTTGATGCAACAGGTGTTAGTTCATTTGGTACCGGCGGCTATTTCACCTTTAAAGTCTACTCTAAGAGCGAATCACGTAAGTATTCAAATGTTTTAAATTCATTTAAGTTGGTTCTAGTATCGTGTGGCGTCATCGCTAATTTTTAAAAATATATTATCATTGTGTGGTATTGCCTTAATTGTTTGCAGAAGTTAAAAATAAAAAAAAAGTTAAACATATTAAGAAAATTTAATCATGTTCAATTGATAAACTCTTCAATATGTAGAACTTATTTGTTTTTCACACAGGTATTTAACCAATTTTTGACTTGAAATATGATATTTCTGAATATTTACGATAGCATTAAAGATGCGGAATCCTTCCAACTCTTTACCTTCTGAAGAGAATTTCAAAGCAGTTCATTACGCACTAGACTTGTGTTTCGGTTGTTAAATCCTCATAAGTGATGCTTCCGTTCAAAGTGATTTTAGACACAGCCAAAATTCATTTGACATGTTTAAGTAGCGCCCTCTGGTTATATTTTTTTTAATTAAATTTGTGCAATTTGCAGATAGTGCACGGCTCCAAATGTCATCTAGGATAGATTCAGTAGCATATCCAAATAAAATCTATGTTAAAAGTAATTATCAAAATTCCTTAATATTGGTATACATATGATTAGTTTCACCCTCAGAACAAATAAATGATGAAAAAGGTACCATGCAGGGGGTTAACTTAATTTTGATTAAAGGGCATTTCAAGATAGTCTATGGCTTGATTTCAGCATTAAATTTTAGCCCGCAAATTGTGACATTTTTGTTCCATTTCGTTCCTATTTCTCAAAATGGTATACTAGTAGTTGTTTTGTCTTTAAGTGCTGATATTGTGTATCTGCAATACTTAAACTATCCTGATTGTTAAGCTACGTGGACTTAAGAAACTTGATATTCATTTTCATTAAGTTTTCCCTGGATATAAACTAATTTTTTGAAAAATAGGATTTTGCACTAAAAGTGCCCAACTTTTTGTAAGTATTTTAAAGCCTTAAAGATGCCTTGTACCATATAAATATTTTGTACCTTTTAGATACTTGAAGGTAGAACTTTAGTTTAGACAAAAATAATGTGAGTTTGACCGTTAAAACAATGTCAAAATAACGATACTCGAACCCCCTTAAGATTAAAGTTTTTCATCACTTTTTTGTTAATAAAATTGTGCTTTGTGCAAGGGATAGTTAATTTTATAGTATAAAAAGGAGGAAATATTACTATCAGTATCTACATACTCAAAACGTATTGAAATAAGACTCCATTACGGACTCTAGTCTAATGCAACATAAAAGTGCAGTGGCATATCCTTCAGATAGCTTTATGATACATGTATACAGTATCAGTTGAAAGTTATCCTTCAGATTGCTTTATGATACATGTATACCAATTGAAAGTTATCCTTCAGATAGCTATATTACACATGTAAATCAATAAAAAGTTTAAGTTATCCTTCAGATAGTGTTATGATACATGTAAATCAATTTAAATTTATCCTTCAGATAGCTTTATGATACATGTAAATCAATTTAAAGTTATCCTTCAGATAGCTTTATGATACATGTAAATCAATTAATAGTTAATATTCAGATAACGTTATGATACATGTAGATAAATGAAAATTTATCCTTCAGATAGCGTTATGATACATGTAAATCAGTTTAAAGTTATCCTTCAGATAGCTTTATGATACATGTAAATCAATTGAAATGTTAAACGTCTTTAAATTCAATAGCATCATTCAAAAACTGATAAATTTATTTATTTATCCTTCAGATAGCTTTAAGATTCATATGAATTAATTGAAAGTTATCCTTCAGATAGCTATATGATACATGTAAATCAATAAAAAGTTATCCTTCAGATAACTTTATGATACATGTCCTTCAGATAGCTTTATGATACATGTAAATCAATTGAAAGTTATCCTTCAGATAGTGTTATGATACATGTAAATCAATTTAAAGTTATCCTTCAGATAGCTTTATGATACTTGTAAATCAATTGAAAGTTATCCTTCAGATAGCTTTATGATACATGTAAGTCAATCGAAAGTTATCCTTCAGATAGCTATATGATACATGTAAATCAATTGAAAGTTATCCTTCAGATAGCTTTATGATACACGTTAATCAATTAAAAGTTAATCTTCAGATAGCTTTCTGATACATGTAAATCAATAAAAAGTAATACTTACAATTTATATGCCTATGAAAAAGTTGCTTGGCGACAAAAGCACTAGAACTGGTTTTTACTTGACAGTGAAACATCCATCATCTGACTGTTGTTGATATTACTGTCAGTTTATGTCTTGAATTTTGTTTGTTCGATCATGTTTTAATAAATTGATTTTGGTCACTCATTTACACGATATTACGACAATTTCTATGACAAATTTATATGCAATTCCGCTCAAAAAATGGGTAAAATGAAGCTGTTGGTGTAGAGAAAACATCGTGTGAAAAAGGAAAGGACAAGTGACAGTAACGGTCTTATTTGGCCCCTCTTAGAAAAACCTAAATATCATACCATGATTCATTGTTTCTGACCCACTTGCCGACTATTACGTATTCAATGACACAATCTAATATTCTCGGGCAAAGGTCTGCGATTGATTCATTACTGTACATAAACCGAATGCTTTTCTAAGAACTAAACGGAGCTTCATGGGATCAGACATCTGTCTAGAATTTACCACGATATGCTGATTTTCACCGTTTTATGTATTTTGGTTTGTTCTCAAAACTATTGACTTGAGCCCCTCCACCCGACGGTTTAGAACCCCTCCTCTTTCCTGTAAAGAGTTTCGATTTTGCACGGGGTGCATAACCATTGAACTTGAAGACGTTTAACATCTGTCCTTAGCTGTAGCTTTGGTATATATTTCAGTTTATGTTCTGAAAGTTGCTCTTCACACATTTTACAGGTTCCTCTCTTCTGATCTCGAGATTTACTGATGAGACATATGCTATTTAAATGCGCATATAGTGCACTAAATCATCACGATCGAACAGATATTTCAATATTGATCATTTTAACCCCTATTAGTGTTCGAGGATATCGTTGACATAGTTTTAATGTGCCTCTGCATATTATATTTATTTTCATTCATTTATTTATTTTTGTTAATTTTCTGATACTAAATTTGATAAGTTATTCTAAAAACTAAGGGGCGTATCCCTGATAACATAGCTATGCTATGTCCATAACTGGTTCTTTGGCATTCATTTAATAAAAGGCATGTTTAGAATTTTGTTCTTAATATATTCACTATACCACTAATAGGACATTATGTATTGTGAGCACGTAATCCAGGATAATCACACCTTCTGCTATTTCCGTGGCAGATGGCCGTCCTAAGTCGGCACCGGTTGCCCATTGATCTAGTTGGTTTTTGTGTAGTCCTTTGTGTTTGATGTTTCTGTGTTGTGCGTTGACGTACCTTGTCCCTTTTGCGTCTCTTTCTGTGCTTGTCTGCTTTGTGATTTTGCATTGGGCGTTTTGGGGTTTTGCAGTGGGTGCTGGAACCTGGTGTTGTTGGATATCCCCTCCTTTGTATTATATGATGAGTTTTTATTACAATAGAACATATATTTCATTCATTGATAACCTCATCTCTACAAAGAAACCAAATACAACATGACCTATAAGATTTTGGACAACATGCGTAAAGAATTTACTTTTATTTACATTCTATTTTTCAGATGGAGTTGTGATCGGTGCCAGCGTGGGTGCTTCTATTGTTTTTGGGTGTTGTGTTCTTATTGTGGTGCTTATCATCATAAGGAGGAGACGAATGGTACCACGTACCTCCATCATGACCAGCTATCCACCTGCAGGAAATACGACTGTCGTCACAAACACAAATACTGTTAACACTGCAGCAGGTACGGTTGATTTTGAACACACTCAATGAAAATTACATGTCCTTTTTTAGTTTATTTCGGCTAGCATATTGTGGGGAAATCTGTCCAATCCCCTTTTTTCCTACAGATACGCAAACTCAAGGGTGATAATTATTTAAAAATCATATACATATATAAGATAACTGGGGGATATATCTGACATCGCACCTACCGGTGGACCTTCCATTATGACAATATTTTGACTGGCCATTCGATTTTGACGTCACAACAGATAAGTTTGCTAAAGTTGCGATGCAGGGCACTGAGCGATTCCTGATAACCTTCGTTTAATACCTATATGTGAGCAGTTTTCATCGTTGAATAAGAGAACATTTTCCCAGTCCTTTTGAATATTTAGATTTCTTAAGAGCCACACACTCTTAACAAATAAGATATATGAAATTAAGATATTTTTCACTAAATCAATACTTCCTTTTGGAATAAGTTTGTTTTTAATAACACTTAGGAGTCATAATCCGAAACATACATGTGTGGTTTATCACGATTAGAGGTGTTCGTTCTGTGGAATGTTGTCTAACATTAGAAGAGGGATAAATATAATTCATTTTTCTTTTTATTCTCCTTGCATATATTTTAACTTTTATTTTTTCGAATGTGAGATATCCAATCAACTAGAGTACAGGATCACGTAAGGATCGGGCAGTTGAAAAACCTTAACATTTTTGCAGAACTTGTTTTTCTTGAAATGTGTTCAGATCAGTCTCCATATGAATGTTCATAAGGAATTTTTCTCATACTTCAATGGTGAAGAAAGTTATAGGGGATGGCAAAATTTGTTTGAATTATATATAGAAAATTTCCCCGCTATTTTTTCCTTCATAATCATTTATAAATCATGAGGTGAATATCTCGCTCCGCCATCGCTACCTTGAGAAATGAATATCATATGTTTGATTTGTACCACATACATGTATATGTCTCAAAACAGAAATATAAAAGCTTTACAAAGAATTTTGATGTATCACCCCTGCCTGACCTATGCTTATGAGTTAAAGAAGATCCTGACAAAATTGAGCATCGACGGACAATTATGTCATAGTTACTTCCCAATATACTAGTTCCCTTTAATAAGGAAATAATTTGGATAGAAGAGTGTACAATAAGTGGCAATTGATTTAAAGTTGGTGATACTAGGATCAACAAAGTGCAAAACAGGGATGGTTCCATTGCCCCTGTATGCTCTTTAAAGCATCACGGTTACTAACAAGACAGCCATAAAGCTAGTTCTATTGAAATCAATGCTTTATTATATTCTTTTCTTTTTGACTGTTGTATCATTATCATTACTGCAAAGTGATTAAATAATCAATGAACAAGAAATATACTTTACTCACTATTACAGATGTTTAACATTTGTAACACATACTTATTATTTTTCTTTAGGATACAACAATCCAAATTATCCCGCCTATCCTCAAGCTCCTCCTCCGTACAGTCAAAACCAATACGCCAATCAGTATCCAGCCAATCAATATCCAGGTGCTAAATAAACTTGTTGTACATAGAAATTTACATACTCATGGAAAAAATCACCGAGCAAACTTTGTGTAGACATTAAGGTGTTCATTGACAAATTTTCATCGTTCAAATCAAATAAAAAAGAATTTTCAGCTTATTTTCCTTTTAATCGACCGAAGCACAATTAGACTTTTTTCATCGTGACGAACTTCGCACATCGGACTTCGTACTTCAAACATTAAAGAACCGATGGCGTAGCTGCCTTTCACGTGTGAACACATAAGCGGAGTCATCTACATTTTGATAAGTATACTCAATGGAATTGGTACATCGGACATCCTGTACTACTGGCAATCATGTTATAAATCTTTCTATCATAGTTAAAGTGAGAAGTTCGAAGTACGAAGTGCGAAGTTTGTCACGGTGAAAAATGTCGTATATTAGGAACGGTTTGAGTGTCTGCGAATGAGATATGAAAGGTATTTGTCCGTTTTCTACGTTAAGTAAATTGTTCATATTGATTGTTGATAACAATTAAATAAATCTTGATAGTCTTGATTTCTTTTTTGTCAAAATAAGTATGAGGAACGAACAATAATTATGCTTCTAATAAATCTGTACTGTATTCCTTTTAGTGGAACCATACTGAAAAAGTGGCTTTCCAAAATGAGATAAATTGTATTTAACAGCATTATCGAAATAAAAGAAGTTCAACAGCTTAGCATCATCCATCCAATACTTTTTCGGTCATTCATTTCATATAACTCTGCTACTAAATCGACCCTACATAATATTTGGAGCCGAGGACTCTCTGCAAAGTAAATGCACAGATTAAAATTAAAAAAATAAAACCAAAGGGCGCTACTGAAATACATTTGACTGGGTCAGAAAATCTCTTTTGAATGTAATAAGACGGTTTATACCACTGATGAGGATTCACAATCATAAACACGTGTCTGTTGCATTAAAAAATGTTTGAAATCTTCCTCAAGAAGGCGTAGAAGAGTTGGAACACTTCCGTATTATTGAATATTCTGCAAAAGCGTAAACGCACATTCACAATGGTAATAGAGAGGTTTAGTTACAAGTTTTAGCGCGACGTGTACGTATGACGTCATCACTTCCTGCGATCTTTGATCAAATGACGTCATGACGTGACGTGTAGCTACACGTTATGGACGTGTAAACGACGTTCTACACGTAACGAATGAACGAGTAACTTCTTTGAAATTTTCCACAATTATCATTCATCAAACATACAGTTTTCGGTGTTATTTAGCACGTTTAGGATTCTAAATTTCCTTACGTCGAGGTTTTACGAATCTCGATGCACATTTTGCGCAAATTAAACTGACTGAAAGCAAGCTAGCTACACGTGCACCTTCCTACAAAGCTATACTTAGATCTTCTCCGGTTCGTACGTGTAACTAAAGGACATCTTCGGATTGTGACGTCAAAAGGTGACGTGAACATGTAAGTCATAGGTACACATTGAAAGCACTTGTAACTAAACCTTACAAATGCTGGCAAGCAACATCCGTATAGTTCAAATAACAAGTGAGCTAATTTCATGACAATAGGGAACCATGCAGTTGAATTTGATAAGACATACCTGCTTACACAAATTTAAATTCTAAACATAAAACCAGAGGGCGATAGTGAAATGAATTTGGGCAGCATATGAAAAACACTTTGGCTGGAAGCATCACCCATGAGAATTTTATATTCGAAACACCTGTGAATGATAAATTGGTGTGAAATTTTCTTCAAGAAAGTATAGCCAGTTGGAATCCTTCCGCATTATTTGATATCCATTTATTCTATCATAACGAATGCCCTAATTGGCAGCTTCGTAAGTATAAAAATAATTATCCGAAAAAAAATCAGAATCAAGTGACAAGGTACAAGAACCTCGTTGACTTGGTAGACTGTTCACGACACGAGGTGAACAATATTAGCTCCAATAATAAAAATTGTTGCCAGGAATGCACCTGATAAATTTGAATGAACGATCATTACCTTAGCAGAAGAAAAGACAGGATCTCGGACAACAAAACCCCAAAACATCCAATGCAAACACACAGAGCAGACACTCATAGAAAGAAAAATAATGGGACAAGGAACACCAATTCACACATACCATAAAAACATGAAACACAAAAGACCATACATAAATTAACGTGACCAATGGGCAACCGGTGCCGGCTTAGGATGGCCATCTGCCATGCAAGTAGCAGACTGTGTAGTTATCTGGATTATGTGCACACAACCCGCCAACTTTTCCGATTACCCAGAAATCTCGAAGAAAGCAGAATGATTATTGTGGTGTAAAATAACCTCATCACTGTCACATGAACATACAAACAGACAGCATGACGCAGGGTTCCAAGAAACACACAGATGGATGTAAATGAATTTAAAAAAACAGAGGGTGAACGAAAGACAGTCCGTGCTCTGCCGACTGTAGCGAGCTCATGCAAGTGGTCACCCGAGAAGTCCGACTGCATTCAGAGAAGACATGTGGTCGGGGACCTGTCTTCTCTTAAGAGGTTTGAAAAAAGGCTCGTCATGGAGTCCTGTCGTCACTGTGTGTAAGAGTGCATTTCTTAAGAATGCACTGGAACAAGGCTGTAAATTGGTCCAGTTTCAATGACAAATATGGATAATGACCATATCCCTATGAGATAATACAGTACAAAATCGATTATTCAGAAAATCATAAACGAAGGCACAAATCAGGATACAAAAGAAACCAAAGCAAACAAACTAAAACCTTCACCCATTGAAGAGAATCGAACTCCCGAAATGGGAGTGAGACCAGTGCCTAGTTTCACAAAAATTCTTACGAAAAAATTCAGGAATTTTCGTAACTTTCATCATCAAATAAAAGCTTCAAATATTTTTCAATTTAGATCATATTGTGCTTTTTAATATCAATTCTATATACTTCATATAAATTCAGAAACAAAACATTGCGATTTTAAGTTTATAAAGAAAGCTAAGCAATTAAAAGTTACGAAAATTCCTAAATATTTTAGTAAGTATTTTTGTGAAACAGGCTGCAGGTGCCCAGGTCAGCATCGCCTGCTTGCATGCAACATCCGCCGCTTCAATTCGGTAGAATTGTCACATTTGGTTACTTCCATTTTGGAAGATATAAAGTACAATCTGTGGTTGGGCGGTACAAATGGTCTATGACAGAACATCATACACCATTCTGGAGAGTGGGACATCATAGTGAATATCGACCGTAGAACTTCCTCAGTGACGATGTTAGTCGGTTACAAACGTATCCCTGACTGAGAAGCCTATCTGAAAGACGCCTAGCTCTCAGAATAAAATCTTTATATTTGGTACCTGCTCTGTCATAGCGTATCAACTGAGATTTGAACACTCCATAAGCAGGTAATGAAGGGATGTTGCTACTCAGAAAAGGAAAGTTTGTGATGCTGAAATTGAAGTCATCACGTTGTCATAGAGTGAGGTGTTCATGTGACCATCTGTGTCGTAGGACAAGATTATGTCCAATTATTTGTCTCTGTAGTTTCTTTGATTTCAATCTCCGAAGGATAGATTCTGCTGAGGTAATCGATTTTGGATTATTGATGGACAACACATCGTCTATGTATCTGTAAGTGAAGTTGAAGTCAGAAGCTAAGTATCTTTCCCTCCAGAGACCAGAGATTGAATAAATTCAGCTTAGTACGAGTAAAGAAAAATATCGGCAAGGAGTGGGGCACAACTGGTCCCCATTGGAATTCCGACAATTTGCTGGAAGACTTTTCCTCCTCCGAACACAATAAACATTTTGTCGATCAGAAAGTTTCACAATTGAATAATGTCTGTTTCAATGTACTTATTTTCAGAATTGGACTTTTCCTTTACAAAGTACGTTTTGTCATAGTTAACAACAATAAATCTGTATTTGCGATTGCTGTTCTTGCTTGTATACGCATAACGTATAATTTTGCGAGTCTTTTTTCAATTTAGAATGTGGAATTGTAGTGTAAGTGTCGAAAAATCAAAGGCTTTGATCGCATGTATTCTACTTAATTGAGTGGATTTCAGAAGTTCTAAAATTTCCTCCGAATTCTTTAAAATCTACATCTGGTTGATGCCGCTACGGGAATATACTGTCGAGCAATATTTTTGAAGTCCAGATTTGATTTCAGATAAAACTTTGGTGAGTTAGATCGACGCAGATTTGGTTGAACATTTTGAGGAACCAGCGATAAAAACGTTGTTAGTACGGATTCTTGTGCATTTAAGGTATGAAGAACTAGTATGGTAAATCTTAATCTAAATTGTTTGTGTCGAAGCCAAACGAAGCGAGAGCTGATTTGTGGTTATCTATTATTTCAGAGGCAGAAAGGTTTATTGGGGTGTTTATTAAGCCAAGTGTCCGTCTGGTGAGAGAATAGTATATATACATATATACACAGTATAAAAGGCATTTGATGATTCTAACACAATTTCGATGGCGATTCTGTCTACCTTTGATCCTTCATATTTTGTTAATTATGTCACCATATTATACAGGTTGTGAAATACCCAAAGAAATAATATACTCTGTTGCTTGTATGGGTCCGAATTTCAAAGGTTGACAATATTTTTTTGTTAATTTTCCAGGAAGTCGTTAATAGTTTGTGAAAGTTATGGACAAGTTTAAATATTTTTGTGCAGCAAACAGGCAGACAAGGCACTACATGCCCCTACATTTGATCCCGAGGGCATTACAAAGAGGCGGCACTAGTAAAGAATTACCTTTCAATGGAAGAATGAAAAGTACATATCGCGTATATCGCGTAACATGCACTAGTACTTGTAGTATTTCTATATGATGTATAATATACCCCACCATTATATAGAAGATGTATTGTGCAAAGGTGTTTAAAAATCTTTTTTTTTTAATTCAGACAATTTCGGACACACTTAGTTATGGCATGTCTTAGTTCTAGATATGTTTATATGAATGCATGCTTAGGGGATGAACATTTGATACATAAGGGGGGACTGGCATTTTTTCTGGTCGGAACATTTATTTTCAACACAGAGCCGGCCGGTATATTTATTTTCCAGTAATTCAAGGTCCAAATATTTATTCCTAACTTCAGCTCGCTTCAGTCAGAAGAGCACAGACTGTTAAACGCATGCCATAGAATTTTAGATCCATTTACATAGAATCTGTGTTACAAGAGGCCGCTGCGTTTAACTTTTTTGTTCGTGATGACACTTTACAGTAAGAAGTTTTATGTTTATACAGCAATTGTGTGTCTATCGAGACCTTTGTGTATCCGTATAAGTGGGAGGGTTGTGAGCACGTAAACCGGATAACCACACCATTTGCTAAAAGCAGACGGCCGTCCAAATTCGGTGCACATTGGTCTCCTTCCTTTTATGTGTTGTCATGAATGTTTAATGTTTCTGTACGTCTGTTACGATTTTTTGTATGATGTTCTAGTGAATATTGTTGTGTCTTTTTGCGATTGCAGTTTGTATGATGTCATTTATGTGTCACTTTCTTGTGGGTTTGTTTCGCTGGGTGAGTGCAGGATGGTTATGCTGGAAATCATTCCCTTTTATTCTCACAACCCTGAGAGGCAAAATAATAAACCAAAAGCAAGATACATACACACACACTGCGAATTTCATATATTTGACTTCTTTTGAATTCCATTATTTATTTTCAGAGTGTAATACTTTCTGGACACTACAATCTATATACATATCTAGACATATGATATGCACATGTATCGATCACTTGCGTATTCTAAATTGAGCTGTCACAACACATAGGGAGAAGGTTACATGTATGCCAAAGAAGTCAAGTGAAAGAAAAGTTGGTATGTAATGTACTACTCCTATTAGACTTGAACCTTTTTTGTCTAAATTGAAAAAAAATAATGCAAATTTGTTAATGCTTGATTTGTGTAATACAATGTTATAGATTAAAAGGTATGTCTATGAAATCTCAAGGAAGGGCGATGGAAGCGAAGTCGGATTTTTTTAGAGTAAGGCGAGCGGATCGAGCAGAAAAACCTCTGTCGTTGTGTCGCTAGCAAAGTAAGCTGAAATTTGTTTCAGTGTATGACGAGTCGAATTTTCGTTTAAAGATAAGAAATGTTATTTTCTGCTACAAAGAGGGTCAGATAATTAATTTTCACGATTTTCTTGGTCAGATTATTTACCCCCCCCCCCCCGCCCCCGAATAAAATGGTTGACACCTTACATGTACATGTATGCTATAAAGAAATTATATTTATTAGTACTCTTTGACCTTGGGTAATCGTAATTGGTTATCTACGCCATCGGACACATTTTGCCGAGATTCTCTCTCCTCGCAAAATACAATATAATATATACGTTCTTCTTCTCCGAAATCATCTGATTAAATCCATAGTCAGGAAATCGAAATAACGAAGACAAATCAATGTCAAGGGTATTTCTTAGGGCTTTTTCCTGTTTTTTTTTTTTTCTAATGAAACATTGTTTGTAAAACAAGGAAGTTTTGTTTACAAATTCACCCTCTTATCAAATGCATAATGTTACTAATTCGCAAGGATAAAGAAAAAAAGTATAAAAATTATGAATAAACGAGAGTATGACGGCGAATCGCAAACTACAACATATTTCACTTTTTAATTTGGATTTATTATAACTAATATGAATCCGCACCGCACTTATTTTAATGACCTACCTTTAATTAATTTGGTTCTCAATCTAGATTCTGTGGAAATTGTTCACTCATATAGTATTGTGTTTCGTAGTTTGTTTGGTATAGATTGTTTTTTTCCTTTTTGTCCGCTTTTTCTCATATGAGTGCGTTCAGGGGTTTTTTTTTTTTTCGCATTCATATCGATACTATTGATTGAACTCGGTTCATACAACTTTGATGTCGGTCGATTTGCTATCTCCTTATAACTGCTTACATAAAAGCAAAAAGTAACTTTGATTCGGACGTTTCCATGTGAATTTATCTACAATGACAAATATAGATAATGACCATATCCCTGTATACAGCACAAAATCGATAATTCAGAAAATCAGAAACCGAAAGCATACAAAATCAGGACAAAACAGGAACCAAGGCAAACAAACAAAAACCTCAGAGACCTATTTTTCATTCTGAATGCTCAATCCTTAACGTTATGAATGTCATTTTAATGTCAAAATATATATGAAAAGTTTCAGGCAATTGATAGACACCGGACATCAAGCTATGAGCAACGTCCACTCTTTCTTTACTGACTTGAGCTTGTTAGCATTTCTTAGATGGACTTGAGGAACCATTCAGTGTGTCGAAGCAGGAAGCATTTTCCTAGACAATCAGATGGACTTGAGGAACCACTCAGTGTGTCGAAGAAGGAAGCATTTCCTAGACAAAATATTACTTGCCTCGTTCTGATGAAGTAAATTTTAAGATTGAAGTGTTACAGGATTTAAGAAGGTCTATTTATCGAAATTAAATATTCATGTGATTTTTATTGAAGTTCAGTTTGTATTTAAAGAGTTCAAAATGAATATCGGAAGTGGAATTACATGTATTTTTACGTTTCTATCAGTACTTTTACAAACTTTCGCCTTCCAAAGTAAGTGTGTTTTTTTCTTCAAGTTGAAATGAATTATTTCCTTGTTTTTGTATAAATAGATCAAACTATTCCAAAAAACCTTCACAAACATCGGTTCATGGCCTGATCGTCTAGGCACTCCACAAACCCTCTATCCATTTTGCTTACGAAAATATTAACTCGCATCAAGCTACCCCGTAATAAACAATATTCCGAAGTGAAACCAGGTGCCAGGGAAGTGTCAACGTCTCCTGTCTGCATGCAGCTCCCGTCGCAACAGCACCATGGACACTTGTCAATGTTGATTGAATCGATAAACATACTGATGTACATATCAGGTAAAGATGTCTGATTCGATGATATCGACAGCCATTTAATAGCAATCGAGATTGTCACATAGCTTTTATGAAATTCAAGACCGAAGAACTTCCTCAATGATGATTTCAGCCATTGTACATTTTTACATTGAAAGAATAGCTTAAATAATTACAATGTACTTGCAAGCTTTAAAACGTGGGTCCTGTAGCATCATATCCCACCCATCCTGCTACGTCTTTCGGTACGCTTTTTCGACATAGTAACTTTCATACTTTTTTGGCATATTACATTGTTTAGATTCGAGGATCACTGACGAGGGTTAAGTACCCGAAACGTGCATGTCTGGTCCATGTTGCCAATTTATCTGTTCTTAAATGATGCTATTCAATTTGAAGACGTTTACATTAATAACAAAAAATCTATGAGCAGGAGAAGACGGAATGTTGCCACTCAAGAAAGGGAATTTAGTTTAGTGAAATGTGAAAATAAGGGGTAACTTCGCATTGAATATAACAAAAAAAGATCGGCATTCGACCTCATCGTTCATCTGCATGAAACACGCTGATCGTTTTTGTACTTAATAAAGCGTGAATGAAAGTGAAACAGGGAAGCCCGAAATTATATTCCGAACATCCCGGTCACGTGATTAACGACATACAGTATGGACGTGTTATACAAGATGTGTGTGTGGTATTCATTCATATGTATGTCACTTATGAATTGTGTGTCATTGCTATATGTCTACATGTGATCCTACCGTATAACCAGATTTCGCGAGATACTAATTTTCGCTATATTCGCGAGTGATTTGGAACCGAGAAAATACATTTTCGCGAAAAATTGTCTTTGATAAGGTATATCATAAATTCAAAAATAAGTTACAATTTGTTCTTATTAAGCATGTAAAATTCTTCACTTTTTACTTATTAAACGCTAAAATAAGTGAATTGAGTGTATTTTTACTTATTAAACGCTAAAATAAGTGAATTGAGTGTATTTTTACTTATTAAACGCTAAAATAAGTGAATTGAGTGTATTCTTATATAGAGCAAATTGTAAATTAAATAATGAAAGGTACAAAACAGTAGCATCATGTGTTCATATTTGCTTGTAACTTAGAAATCGCGAAAAATTGTACTCGCGAAAATAAAAACACCATATTTTACCAAAAAATCGCGAAATTTGATACTCGCGAAAATTTCTAGTTATACGGTATATGAAAACAATGTAAAAAAATATTCCAAACATCCCAATCTGAAGGCTTACAATTTCTTGAAAAAATATAAGAACAGAACATTCTCGAAAAAGAAAAATTGGAAAAACAATATCCATAAGGATATTACATGTATTTCTCTCTTCTTGGTTGCAACTCATAGTTTAAACATCCTAACACCGATTCATATTTCAATTTTTCGAAAATTATATCCCATATTAAAAGGAAATACAAAAAAGGAAATGTTCTTAGTTGCGAGATTAGCCATGTTTATGTACTCATTATGAGTAAATCTGACGACTTTTTTGTCAGCAAAACAGATCCCGAGTAACAAAAGGGTAAGTGAGAGCACTGAAGGCATAAAACTCGCTTCTTTTTAAATATCATTTATCTTTTGACGGGACTGATCACTCACATTTTAAAATCATTAATGAAATCAAAACGTGGATGAGTTCTAACTTACTCAAACTTAATGATGACAAAACTTAGATGATAGTGTTTGCGCCAAAGAACAAAAAAGAACAATTTGCAGATCTTACTGTCTCGTTTGGTACCAGCATAATATCTGATGCACGTGAGGTCAAAAATCTAGGGGTAGTTTTGACAAATCGTTGACAATGGACAACCAGTGTAAAGCGATCACAAGGTCATGCTATTATCATATCCGTAACATTGGTCGAATTAGAAAATACCTTACGACGGATGCGAGCAAGACTCTTGTAAATGCGCTTGTCACATCAAGGCTTGACTACGGAAACGCGTTGCTGTATGGCGTAAAAAAGGCAAACGTTGCTTCGTTACAGATGGTGCAGAACACCGCGGCGCGGTTGATATCGAAAACTAAAAGATCAGCGCATGTTACACCTATTTTGATTGATCTTCACTGGCTCCCCGTCGAGTTTAGATCTCAATATAAAATATTGCTTTGTGTGTTTAAAGCCTTGAAAGGGATGGCTCCCATATACCTGAGAGACCTTATCAAACCCTATGTGCCATCAAGGTTGCTTAGGTCAGAATCAGCGCTTCTCCTAGAAATCCCGTCCGTGCGCACGAAAACCTATGGAGAACGAAGATTTGATAGGTCGGCAGCAATATTGTGGAACTCCTTGCCCATGACGCTGCGGAAAACTGACTCGCTTCCAGCTTTTAAAAGAAATCTTAAAACATTCTTGTTCAATAAAGCTTTTAATATTTAAATAGAAGACATTGTTTATCTGCTATTTTAGCATTTTTATTTTTTTATTCTTAGAACTCAAATTATTTTAAAGACTAAATGCCTTTTTCATAATTGTTAAGCGCCTAAGAGTATGTATATATAGTAAAGGGCGCTCTATAAATGACTGTATTGTATTGTATTATTGTATTGTAAACATGTATGTCAGACGTGATTCGTATTCTGGAGAAGTAAATTATTTATTTTCTGTTCATAATTCATTCATATCGCAACAGATACGCTATTCAATTCAAGGCAATTCAGCTACACTGAATTCACTGAGGGTAAGACAACTTCCAATGAAACTATTAATAAAAACTATTCATATTCATTTATTGAATGTCGCGCTGTTGAATCAGAAATGCTGTATCTTTTCTTCTGAGGAATAGTATAGACCAGGAGTCCCCGAGGGCACATGTAGCCAAGTTCGATCAATTTCGGTTGATCGTTTCTTCAACGCATTCTAAAATTTCTGTTATCAAAATTTCTTGAAATTTCTAAAACGTGGGTCCTGTAGCATCATATCCCACCCATTCTGCTACGTATTTCGGTACGCTTTTCGACATAGTAACTTTCACACTTTTTTGGCTTATTACATTGTTTAGATTTGAGGATCACTGACGAGGGTTAAGTACCCGAAACGTGCATGTCTGGTCCATGTTGCCAATTTACCTGTTCTTAAATGATGCTATTCAATATGAAGACGTTTACATATACATGATCTATTGTATCAATGTCTTGTATATTCTATGTCTAATTGTGAACTAATTCCTCTTTTATTCTTATTTTCTAGTTCCTTTGTCATCCCGTCAATGCAATGCAAATGAAACCTTTGATGTAAGGACTAATGACGAATATCTAGTTAAATGGGACGGTAATGCAATTTCTAGACGATGCTACATGAGGTTCAAGAACAAAAATAGCAGCTATAGAAAACTATGCATTCAAGCTCAACCATTCAACGTAAGGGACTGTGGTGTTAATGTCAGATACTACAGTGGAGTGAATGCAGATACGCTACAAAAGGTAATACTAGTGATTCATACAAAAATGTAAAGATGTTTGTTCCATTAGTCTTTATGTATTGCGCTCAAATCCGCTTACTATAAACATAATAATTACTGTCAAAATTCGCTCTTTAAATAACATTTAGAGGATGGAAAGTTTTAGTAAATGTCATTGATCTTTTACATCCAGTAACCAATTGAACTACCTAACATATAATAAATTCTATCTTTAGGCATATGGCTGTAACGACATTCCCTCAGAATACTGTGGCATTGTCTATCACGACGTGTCAATTGCCGTGGACGTAACGGGAGTACGTTTTAATAGCGGTGACTCATTCACCCTCAAGGTTTATACAAAGAGTGTATCAAGCCGGAATTCAAACAGTTGGGATATTGTTTTGAAGCTTTATTCTAATCTAGATCATATCCTTCATAGAATTTCAAATAATAAAAAAGTCAAATCAAATACCTAGAAGTTTCGTTGAATATATAAGGTGTTTGTCAGTTTAAAAACTTGTTGATATGCAGTAAGAATCGATGAACGCATAGAATCATAATTGACTTCGAACTTTTAATAAACGAGGTTATTGTTCTTCATCCATATTCAAGATGCATAAACAGAACCTTTGAAATTTTACTGATGAGAGACTTTGTATATGACATGATAAAATTAAAAATGTACATTGCAAGTTGTAAATCTATTGTACTTATACCGTCATATGTTATATCTTTTATTTTTTATATTTACAAATATAAAATCTAGGAGATCAGTTCTTTGGTGGTATTGGCAGTATTGATGCCTCGGATAAGGATGCATCTAGCACAAAAGATGACTCTGAATCGTCGGATGGCATAAGTATTGGTGCCGGAACAGGAACAACTTTGCTGATTGTTGGTGCCGTCATCGTGGGTGTTTACGTCATCAGGAAGCGTCGTCAGACAACTCATACAACTATTGTGTCAGGCCAACCACAAGCCCCGACAGTAGTCAATATCAACCCTACACCAGGTTTAACTCTCTATGTTTTATTCGTATATCTTAAAACATTGACCTAATGAAAAACGATTTTACGACATTCAGAAAAATTATTCATATAAATGGCTTCCAGAGATTTGTTCATTTTCTTTTTAAAACAAAACGCAAAGTTCCATATCCACGTAAATATATTTCACAATTCATTTATAATTTCAGTACCATTAAAATTATATCAATTGATAGAAATGAGTTAAAGAAGATCCTGACGATAATCTCAACAGCACTCACAATAGAGCACAAAATTAAACATCGACGAAATTATCAAATCGGAACGTTATAATGTATGACAAGAGAAAGGAGGGGATCTCCAACAACATCCGGTTGCAGCATCCACAGGAAAACCCTAAAACACCCAATGTAAATACACAGAGCAGACATTCATAGATAGGATATAAAAGGAACAGAAACACCAACTCACATTATAGAAAAATGAAACACAAAAGACCATACATATACCAACGAGACCAATGGGCAACCGGTGTCGACTAAGGACGGCCATCTGCACCGCTAGTAGCAGATGATGTGTGTCGTTTTCCGAAATACTTGAGCTCAACCCTCCTTCTTTTCCGATTACCCAGAAGTCTCGAAGAAAGCACATATGTGGTTTGAAATAACCTCCTCACTGTAAGATGAATATACAAACAGACAGCATGACGCAGGGACCAAGAAACACACGTACGGAAATGTAAAAGAGTATGAAAAAAAAACAGAAGGCGTACGAAATACAGTCCGTGCTCTGCTGGCTGTAGCGAGCTCATGCATGCGATCACCCGATGAGTCCGACTGAGATTCTGAAAGGGCAGGTTGTTGTGGCCCTGTTTTCTCTAGAGAGGCTGGGACAGGTCTGTCATAGAGTCCTGTCGTCACAGTCAGTTAGAGTGCAATTCTTAAGAATGCGCTGGTACATGGCTGTATATTAGTCCAGTGCCAAACCAAGTGTCCGTCTGGTAACAGAAGGATCATGTCCACGATATAAAATCACCCTGTATTATCATATCCACGATATAAAATCACTCTGTATTGGTAACAAGTATCCTCGGATACAATCTTTACTTATTATCACACACTATCTTTAGAGGAAATCATATTTCGAATAATAGTATATTGTACTTCTATCCGACATTGTAAAAAGAAAAAAAAATCAATATGATCTTTTTATTAAGTAATTCATGTGATTATTAATTATTCATTTTCTTCCTCTTACGTTTTGATTTATGTGTTCAAGTTTTGAGGGATTAAACGTTTTAACAAAGTCCAAAATGCAATTTTTGTCATCCCTAATAGTGGAAGACGTACAGGGCAATGGATTAGTCAAATTAAAGACATGTATCGCTCTTTCTGATAAACATACTGTATTATTACAGCATACACCACCGCCTATCAACAAGGTCCTCCTGCTCCACAACCTCAGCATCACTATGTTCAAGCAGCTCCACATCATTATCCACAAAACCATGCCTTCCCTTCAGCCCCTCCACAGTGGATGTAATACGATTATTTTCATCTTAGTCATAATTTATGTAACGCATACATCATATGTACATGTTTTTTAACGTTTCATCATTTTTAGATGTCTTTTCAGATATCATCCGCTTGAAATATACCAATGAATGTGTGAAAACAATTATTGACATTTACTTCAAAATTGAAAGAGTCAGATAATATGTATTTTCAGATTGTTTGATGTATTTACTTTGCTTATAGCCAGCATGTCTTCATCATGATAAAATGATAAAATTCTACTGGTGGAGGACAAGTGGCCGCCTATTTTTCATGGGTTTTTTGCTAATAAAATTTGTAATTGATAAAATATTTGATTGAAACTTTGGATGGACAATGGTGTACCCTTATCACACTGGATTATATACGATTTTTTCTGAAAAATTTGATCATTTTATTTATATAATGTCTTAAAGTGTAACTGAAATTGGACACTTTTTGTAAGCCTGCAGGACCAGTTACCGCCTATTTGGCTCCTATTTCTGTAAACTTAAATATTTTGTTCCAGTGCTTTTACAGTAATAAAAGTGATCTTTACTTGATAGTATGCTGCCTTTTAATGATAAAAATCCCAAAGCAAACGACGACATTGATAGATTGAATACACCTACCCTCTCCCCAACCCCAGAATTCATGTCAATAATCCTCTTCTTGTTATTTTAACAAATCTAGCGACCGGATGAGATTATTTTTTTCATAGTCAGGAAAATATATGTCTAAAAGCCTTCTGACAAATTTTCATGTCATTATTTCAACCCTAAGTCCCTCTTAAATGCAGTAGGCGGTAACTGGTCCTGTGCGGCCACTTGTCCTAGACCAGTAAAGTTTTCTGGTGCTACGAATCTTACTGCATGAATTCCTTAAAAATATTTTGAGGTAAATGTTTGTTGTGGCTTTTGGGGGGGGGGTTGTTTGGGGAGGTTGTTTGTTTATTTTATTTTGTTGTATTTTGTTTTCGGTTTTTTTATTTTGAGAAAACTACATGACTTGAAGATCTTTTAGTGAGACGTAACCTATGTTATATTTCGTAAATTTCTGCTTCTCTGATTAGCTTAAAGTATCATTCAGAATGCACAACGATAACCCGTCGACATGATACAACATCTAGATTAGCTCCACTGGTTTTATGAGAACTCCTTTATTCGGGGGCTATAATTCCGAAAACAAATATTTGTATAATCTATTTTTGGTATATTCGATTGTATTTCATATTTTTATCTCAGTCATGATATTTTACTCTGTTGAAATTTGTTACTGTGGCACCATCTGCAACTACTGTCGTGTTTAGGAATGGTTGTAGCCAATGTTAATCGCTGGTTTCCTTGCTTCTAATGTATTTTCCTTCATGTTTCATTGATATTTATTGTCTCTATTTATTGACATCTTTATATATACATAAGATAAACTCAACATATAATATATACACAACAGAAATGTTTATCATATCACATACATGTACGAGGGCCGTTCCGAAAGTTCGTGGGCACATGCCTTAAAAATAACATTTTAAGTCGTCTGTGAATAAAATTTTCTAGAAATGAAAGGGATACATTCAAAAAGAGAAAACAAAAAATATCAGGTTTAATTTAATGACAAAAGAGCATATTTGTCACATTTAAACATGAAGGGTAGAGGTTACGGAGCAGTGAAATTAAAGTTGTTGAAATGAACCAATCCCTTTCGTTACATTGCTAAATAAACTCGACTATCAATTAAACTTTCTATATCATTAATACTATTATTTGATATGGCCACTGCAAAGTTTTAACAAAACCGGACCAGATTTACGAATTTTATAAGGATTTATGCATGATATTGTTCATCAAACAAACCAAACAATGATAACGTCAGAATTCTTTACGGAGCAACAGAAAGTCATTCAGTTTTGAATTTCGGTTGAATGAAACAGACGGAGACTTAACAGCTGATGGATGCATCTTGATATGGACCAAATACATCAAAACTAATGTTGTTGAAATGGAAAAATGTGTTTTATGATGAATAGATACATAAACACGTGATTTGGGTTGGAGTTGAACAAAAAGATAAACGAAAGTAAGTACTGTAAATCGTCTTTTATTCGCGGCGTCTTAGTTCGCGAACACGAGTGAATGTTAAGCGTCTTCAAATTCAATAGCATCATTTAAGAACAGATAAATTTGCAGCATGGACCAGACATGCACGTTTCGGGTACTTAATGATTCGTGACTGGTTCGCGGCGTTTTATTTTCGCGACATTGTATAAACATGGTATATACGTAACTTACTACACATTTGTTAGAAAGTATTCGCGGCGTTTAATATTCCCGAATCGAAGAACCTCGAAATTTTCGCGAAAATAACATGTTCGCGAATAAAAGACGGTTTACAGTGAGTGATTCCGGTTTCTCCCTTAATGGTGACCTGACTTTGAATGATTCATAGATGAAAATACATCATGATATACAGGAGGAAATGTATATGAAAAAGAACATGTCATCCTTATCAAAATACATGAAAAGATAATTTTTTAAAATTCTGTTCAGATTGTCTTTTATTTGATTTAAGATGTCAAATTCATGCTGGACACGTTACGTTTTGTTAGCTGCTCCATGAACTAGAACCTTGCGTTGTTCAAAAGGGGATTTGAAAAGGTTTTTATTGGCCGATCGTAATGAATATTCTTATCTGTAATCAAAAGTATCTATATTTTAAGGAAATCAACATTGTTTTTATCAAATTCTCTAGATCTTTCCTTAACATGCGTTGTCCAAAAATTTTCGGAACAGTCATCGTATATCATATCAGTTAAGAGGGAAAAATAAGCAAATAAATCCATTCATTAATGAATACTATGTCATGAGTAAATTTACAATGAAAGAGCGAAAAGGACACATGTTTGGAATAAAAGTGACATATAGGATGTGATGAAAGTATGATCGATATAGATTGATAGCGAACGTGTCGCGATCAATTGATTTTATAACGAAGTAACTGTGAATGCTTTAATACTATCTTAGTCCTTTAAAATTAAAATTTTCCGTAGTCTAGGTCTGTTTAATGGCTTGGAAGTTCTTTGTGTTGTCGTTTGTTTCCCTCTTTTGCGTGTACGTTCCGCTGTTGACGTTCAATGTCTTTATTTGGCGATTTTTTTCTAGTATATTTGTGTTCTAGTTATGCATTCGTATTAGTATTCACTGTAGATATGCACTTTACAGTCATATCAGAAACCTTGCTTTACTTTTAACATGGATGATTTTCAATCAAATATTCAAATTCAACATTCTTATTTGAAAATGATTCATATATTTCGAATGTATGTTGTAAGATTACTACATTATCCATATTAAACAATAGCTTCTACCCTTCGACTTTGTTATAGACCATATATATATATTGTTATATATAGACCATTTGAACCATCCAACCAAAGATTGTACTCTATGTCTTCCGAAATGGAAGTAACCGGATATGACAGTTCTACCGAATTGAAGCGGCGGGTGTTGCATGCAAGCAGGAGATGCTTACTCTTCCTGGGTACCTGGTCTCACTCCTATATCGGGAGTTCGCTTCTTTTCATATGATGGAGGTTTTTGTTTGTTTGCTTTGGTTCCTGTTTTATCCTGATTTTGTATGCTTTCTGTTTCTGATTTTCTGAATTATCGATTTTGTGCTGTATACAGGGATATGGTCATTATCCATATTTGTCATGTTTTGTTGATATAAGAATGTAATATGCAATGCAGTTGACGGTAGCATTCTAGGCGAAGCCATTCTATTTTATCTTCAGCGTAAGAGAGTGGAGTAGCTAATGTCGAGTAAAAATAAATCGTGGAATTCCGTTTTCATTTTGGAGTTTCTCCCTTATTCTGTAGTCTAGGTCAACGAAACTTAGACAGTTTTTATTTTAACCATTGATTAAAGTAATAACAGTACAATGTAATCACACCTAGATAATTTCTATTTTTCCAAGAATTTTTCCGACAAGAGTGTAAAACCAGTGTTATTAGCCTTGATTTTTTAAGGCAAATACGAATATTTGTCTGGCGATCTTTCAGCCTGTGGATTCGGTTTGACATTAGACTGTTGAGATTGTTCATATCGACAATATTGTTCTTCATGCTTCTATGGTGTGATGTTGTTTTCTCCCATTTGTCCCCTTGTGTGATAGAGTTTGCCCATAGCGACGCGTCATGTAGGGTAACTGTATCCCACATGCCCTCCCGTGACTTTTGACGTCGGCCGTAAAGGTCGTATCCCAATTGTGACGTCGTTATTATCCCATTGTGACGTAATGGTTTTGCACCTTAAGCGGCAACCTCAAAACGAAAACTTCGTTTTAAAACTCCTTTTTTCTACATTCTAATTCTAATCAAACCGATTAAGGCTAAGGACTACGGTTTATTCTTATGGAATAAACCATTTTTGAGGGCGCTGAAAAAGAATATTCCTTTATTTATCGAATTCCATAAAGTTTCGGTTTCATGACTTCACGGAATTTTAAGAGAGGCTCCTAGAAATAGGACAATGAGACCCATCGGATGGGATTTTCTCATCCCACATGACACCATATGTTAGATTATAACTATCAACCATATGCTGTCATTTGGGATGAGAAAAGCCCACCCGAGGGGTCTGGTTTCTGTTCAGGGAACGAGGCTTGCCGAGTTCCCTGACTAGAAACCAGACCCCGAGGGTGAGCTTTTCTTATCCCACATGACAAACATATGGTTGGTCGTTTTTCTCCCGTTTCAAGAGTCCTTTCTTGAAATTCCATGAAATCATGAAACCGTCAACTTGATCGATTTCGAAAAATAAAGGAATATTCGTTTTCAGCACCTTCAAAAATGGTTTATTCTTTTAGAATAAACCATTCGTGAGTGAGTGATATTCGTTTTCAGCATCCTCAAAAATATTCGTTTCCAGCACCCTAAAAAATTCCATTAAAAAACCACTCTTAAATTCTAATAGAATAAACCGTAGTCCTTGGCCTTAATCGTTTTAATAAGAATTAGAATGTTTAAAAAAAAAGAGTTCTTAAAAGAAGTCTTTGTTGAGAGGTCGCTGCTTTAGGTGCAAAAATCATGACGTCACAATGGATAATAACGACGTCACAATATGGATTCGGCCTATACGGCCGACGTCAAAAGTCACGTTAAGGGCATGTGGGATACAGTGACCCTACACGACGCGTCCAGCTATTGGCAAACTCTATCCCACATGGGGGAAAATGGGAGAAAGTAACAGTATCCGTCTGTTTGTCATCTTTCTCTCGTCTCGTGTGTGTATGTGTCGCTGTTTTAAATGTTGGGGATCTACTCCTTATGTTTGTTTGTAACTTTCAAGGTTCTCTACGCCCATCGGCAATTATTTTTGGATGCTGAACAACCTTTACATTAACGCTGTTGATTTGATTTCCAGACACTCTAAGACCCGACTTCACAACGTTTGACGCTATTTCTTACTGTGACGTTTTGACGTCATAATAAAAAAAAAACAACGTCAATAGTTGTGATGTCGGGACTTGGAGTGTCTGGAAATCAAATAAAATGGTATACATGTATTTCGGTTTGTGTTTGACTTACATTCCCCGATAAACCTTTCAAGACGATGGTCATATGTCGATGTGACGTCATAGCGCCCAATACCGCGGATAAATTTGAATGTCAATACGTTTTATTTGTTTCCTCTATACGGAAAAAGACAGAAAGGATGACATAGTACTCATTAAACTCCCTTTAATGGCTTTCCTAAATCAGCGACAATGCATCAATGATTACAGAATACGTCATCAATGTCATACATGTAGCTGTAGTACATGTATCTCACAAAAATAGAGATTTTCTTCTCATTCAACGATTCTTACTGCCTTTGAGAGAATTAAAAATGAACTAACTAGAAATAGTGCACAGTACTTCTGAATTCATACACTGTGATATGTATTTTCTCTGTTTCTGTTTTTTTTTCCCCACTGTAACATTGTCTGACCGAAAAAAAACAGAATTTGGAATATTGTCCGAATATAAAATTAGTTCAAAATATCAACAACTAGAGAATTACATCATCTTATATGTAATCTTATTCGCATTGTTTTGAAATTATTACATTGATAAACTACCAACTTCTGCGCGTTGAATAATAAAACGTTTATTTATAACATTTTTTTCCATTCTAAACATAAGCGTCAAGTTCTCATTTGATTTGATACGAAGATATAAATTCATTTATTCTATTTTGGCTTTAAAGGCGTACATATTTAAAAACGCAAAGTACTACGAGAAAAGGGAAAAAGGGATTTCCAGCATGACTACCCTGCACACACCCAGCGAAACAAACCCACAAGAATGTGATACAAAAATGATATTAGACAAACTGCAAACAACATAAACGCAATCTAGACCATCAGACAAAGCAATCGAAACCGACGTACACAAACATCAAATATTAATGACATCACATAAAAGGAAGGAAACCAATGTGCATCCGGCGCCGACTTTGGACGGCCATCTGTTATTAGTTATCCGCATTACGTGGGCACAACCCTCCCACTTATCCTGATAAATAGATGTTTCCATAAACGCACAATTGTTGTATAAACATAAAACTTCTCACTGTAAGGTGACATCACAAACGAGATAGTTAAACGCAGCGGCCTCTTGTAACACACCTTCTATGTACATGGATCTAAAATATTCTATGGCATGCGTATACAGTCTGTGTTCTGCTGGCTGAATCGAGCTCAATATCAATTACCCGAGAAGTCTGACCAACTTTCAGATGGGACAGAGATTCAGGACCCAGTCTTCTCTGACGCCCGTCGTCACGGTTGGCCAGTGTGCAACGTTGGGAAAGACACTGGTACAACGCTGTAAATTGGTCCAGTGCCATGCCCAGTGGGTTTTTGTATGACTTTAGGATCATATCCTCGGTAAAGCTGGCGACCGACTATTTCAAATAACTGCATTTGTCATTGTTATCTTATTTTTCATGTAAACACAAAATAAGAAAATAAGACACTTATTTTGAAAATCAGTCATCAATAATACGGAAGTGTCCAACTCTATACCTTCTTGAAGAAAATTTCAAACTAATTTTCATGCACCAGACACGTGTTTCGGATATTAAACCCTCCTCAGTGATCCTTCCTGCAAAAGAGCTTTTGATAGGGGTAACTTCTTTTAATCGGTCATATTCTACAGTGGTATACAAAATCCACACAAACCTATGAATCTTTTAATTGTTAAAACGCAATTATCATTGCATTTATTCTTTTGTTAAAGGGCATAACACTATATCACTTGATACTTGATTACTTGGAACCCATAGGGAATGGGTCTCGTTGATTTATGTGTAATCTCTTGGATTTAATGTTTGAAGCCATCTTTGGTGTTTGGTCGCTGCGACTCATGGAATTTGCATGTCAACAACCAGAATTACTTACCTATGAAGACAAAAAGTCATTTTATTAATCGATATTTGTTCCATTTGATGAAGTTGGAAAGGACAAAAAGAAGTGAGGGGATCACCAACAAGACCCTGATGCAGCGCCAACAGCAAAACACCCGATGCTAAAATACAAAGACGAGCACACTAAGAGACAGAAAAGAGACATACGACATATAAACATCAAACACAAAAGACTACACATAAACCAATGAGACCAATGGGTAACCGTTGCCGACACAAGTAGCAAATGGCGTGGTTCTTCATCCATTTTCCTAGTTTTAGCAAAACATATATCATGTAGAAAATACTTATCTTAACGTCAAAATATTGTTAAGCATTTCAACGACAGTAGTTAAAATAAAATTCTTGAACAGTTCACTTAGTAGTAGGTCAAATACTACATGTATGCACATGTATTTCCTTTTTAGACACAAGAATAACAGTGGAATGTGTTATGAATATAAGGAAGGCAAAGCCTAGCTGTGCAAAGCATCAGGAAGTATTCCATTGATCTTATCTTTTATTCCTTCTAGGGATTCGATGAGTTGGAAAAATTGTAAATGTTGTTATCTTTCAAGTTTTTTTACGCCTAAATAAATTCTGTGCAATTTCTTCGTCGACGGCGTTTTAAATACCTATCGTTACAGATAGATTATGGTGTCTGTAGCGGTTTGTGAATGCTGTTCACCTAACGTGTCGTTAGATTCGTTACAGGTAGACTATTGTAAATAAATTCTGTGCAATTTTTTCGTAGGTGGCGTTTCTAGTATATCGATTGCAGCGGTGTTAAATCCTGAATCGCCTCAGTACATGAACCATTACTTTGCAGAGTACCGTATGTTACACATGACATGTATTGTGGATAGCGACTAAAGAAAGAAAGAATAAATGCAAGAAACTTGTATAAAATGACCAAAAAGAAAAAAGAAAAACCCCAATTCATGAACACACGCATATTTTATAATATAATGTTTTATTTAATTAGTGGATAATGTCTTTATATTAAGTATTTCATTACAAAGTATATAATGGGTTGTTTTTTTTTGGGGGGGGGAGGTGCTCTTATATTTTAGGCTAAGTAAATAAATTGTCAGCTTTCTTTGTAAGAGATTACTTGGACCCAAATGATTTACTTCAACGTTGTGTTGAAACTGCTGTCAAAGATGGTCTTTCACAATAAATAATTGGCTTTCATCAATTATCTTATGTAATAAATAGAAAAGAAACTTTTATATTTACGGGCTCCTTGATTTTTGGCACGGGTTCATTGAATTCCAGAACTAGGAGCCCGTATGGCTCCTTTGGAATTCTCTATGAATTTCAAGCCCTGACTGTCCTCGCATTTTCATGGGAACAAAGACTGCCACACATACGTACATCATCACATGATCGCACCTTATGATTTCGTTTGTTGTGGGATTTCGAAACCCTTGGATGACAATTCCCGTTTTTGTTTTCAGTAACATTTAGACAATGAAGATCCACCAATGAATTTACTTTTGCACATAGTTCATCATATTTCATTTCCTCTTTTTTAATGTCAAGTTCTAAAGTCCTTGGATGTGATTTCGAAAACTTTAATTTTTTTTCGCGCCAATTTGAGACTGTCGTCAGGATCTTCTTTATCTCGTTTCACCACTATGTTCAAAGAATAACTATTTGGCAATGAATGGCGACCTCCCAAAGACTTTCACATGCGTGGATTTGGTCCAAATTTTGCATCATGTCTTGCAGCCGATACAATTTTTGAGAAGGACTATTCATTTGCATCTACCCAGTCGCCTTGATCGTCATGATTCATTGTCTTAGGGGACATGTTATTTGATGTAGATATTTCACTTAATTTTTCATAAAATCCATGGTAACCGTAATTTCGTAAGTCACATATGTTGCATTCCGCAGAAACGCGAGTTTCACGTCCAGAAGTACAATGGACTAACGACGTCCGACATGTTAAACATAATGGTTAAAAGTGACTGTTTAGTATGTATCTAGGTATAAATGTTCTACAAAATTGATAAGAACCAATATAAACATTGTCATCGCGGATGGGGTCTGTCACAAGCTATAATTATAGGATTAGGAGTACAATGGCGAGGTACACGATACAGATCCTTATTACTGTAAACATGGCCAATGTCATAAAATCTGTAAAGATGTTAGTAGACCTAACATGATATGAATCAGGAGTGGATCTAGAAAATTGTGCACCTTTAACGAGAAAAGAATGAGAAACGATAGGGAATTAGTTTGGATAAACAATATTTATTGATGTTCATTTTTCAAAGAACGTTTTTTCAGGTTGAAATTATCTTTTCAATATGAGTTTTTCATAGTTGAACTTATTTAAACTAAAATAAGCAGTGATATCAATACCCAAAACTGCATCCACCCCTGGTGATTTGCACTGGTCTCATTAACAACTATTAATAGAGCCATTAAAAGTTCATTGTCATCGGGACCATTTACATTGAAGAAACTTTCAAAACCATCTGCAGAAAGATTTACTGATGCAAATATGCAATACACTCAAGCATTTATGAACTACATGCATCAACAATAGGCACATAAAATGATTTTTTACGAAGCTGTCTTTAATTCAAGAGAAATGTATTTAAGACATCTAGATCACCAAATATCACATTAAAATCTGTCAAATGGATTACATGGATTGATGCATTGTTACGTTATAGAAGGTGCCACTGATTTAATTTCATTTCGATCTATGGATGCTTACTCTGAACATGGCGAGCATGCAATATGTCCAGGCTACATTGTTGTAGCAGACGACACGCCTGCTGAGAGAAATCATAGGGGGGGGGGGGGGGCTGGCTCTATTAATTTTCTTGGATAATTTTGGTGTAGAGTACATCTGTACATCCACTAAATCCTGTCGAACTGGCATTTAGCGAAGTTCGATCAATTCTGAATAGATCAGACTTTATCTGTTTAATACTCTCTGTCGTGATTATTTGATGTATGCATTTTACTAGTATCTGGTTTTTTCATTCATATCGTCTGAAGATTGCAAAGGCTACTTTAAAATATCTAGTACGATAGTTACTTTTCATGAAAGTACAGTTATAATATACATTATCATTATTGACACGATAAAATCTCAATTGACTTTTGTTTAAAAAAAACTTAAAACATAGCATTTTGTATAACTTATTTTGTAATTTTGGCGAGAGAGAGAGCATATTATATTATAAGAATAATTTTCTGTCAAATGATCTTGGAACTGCTGGTGCCTCAATTTAAAGCATTTAAACATTGTAAATACATTTACTTATATACGTGATTTCTAAAATTGCATTTTACTTTCTTTCTTCTGTTTAATTATGAATTTTTATATATCTGAACTACAAGTCTTTATAAATGAGGACCGTTATGTTTTGCTTCACCGCACACACTGTCCAGGTAAATGGAATCCTTGCCGATCTACGAAGAAACTGCACAGAATTTATTTACAAAAATCTACCTGTAACGAGTCTAACGACAAGTTAGATGAACAACATTCACAAACCGCTTCAGACACAATAATCTATCTCTAACGACAGGTATTCAAAACGCCGTCGACGATGAAATTGCACAGAATTTATTTAGGCGTAATAAATGATGGAAACGACGAAGACTTTGAAAATTGAATTTCTGCTAGTACTTTTACATGCTTCCTTCGTACAAAGAAAGTGTGCTCAGTGTCATTTTCTTTACTAAATTTTGAAAGGTCATTCTAACTTAGACCTTGTTTCAATGCATGAAATTATGCTTGCGTAAGTTGCAAATGTCTTGCCAGATGAACTGTGGGAAACGTAGTATAGGGTTATTCTTTGTTTGGCATCAGGTCAAGAAATTGAAATCCAACCATTGATTTAAAAAACAATAAGGATACTTACATGAAAACCAAAGAAATATTCAACAGAACATCATCTCTTCGTTTTTGAAATAATGGACATGGAGCCCAATGTAAGAAATGTGTCAGTATAGTGCGATTCCCTTGTTATTTCACTTTTGTAGGACTAACAATCAACTGTCAACGAATGATATTAAACTCCTCTTTGAAAAAATGGAAAATATATGAATAAACAAAAGTACCGTATGTTTGTTTTTTTTAACCGTAAAGTACCTTTAATAGGAATAACACTCCAAACAAACAATGTCAACCGGGACGCAAATCCGATTTGAACAGTGAATATCACTGTTTCAAAAAGGTCCAAATCAAGGGCAAATAAATCAATGCACACAAACTCTAAAAATATGAATGAATATGTCTAGATTACCGTAAACGTTTAAGGCAAACTGTGAATGCCACCCAACAACAAATACCGTTGAAAAATTATCGTCTACAAACAAAGCATCAGTGAATGAAAGTTCAAAATGTTTAACGTCTTCAAATTCATTAGCATCATTTTAAAGCAGATTAATTTACAGCATGGACCAGACATGCACGTTTCGGATATTTTACCCTCGTCAGTGATCCTCTATCTAAACAATGTAATAAAGCCAAAATCTGTGAAAATTATGTCCTAAATATACCGAAAGACGAAGCAAGATGACTGGGATATGATGCTACAGGACCCATGTTTTAGAATTTTGAGAAAATTTTGTAAACAGATATTTTCAAATGCGTTTGAAGACACGACCGACCAAAATTGATCGAACTTGTCTACATGTGCCCTCGGGGACTCCTGGTCCACCAGCAGTGACACTCATAAAGTGGTACAAATGTTTGACGTCTTCAAATTCATTAGCATCATTTTAAAGCAGATAAATTACAAAATAAATACTAGTAGACTGAATCCAAAAACAACAACCAATAGGCATATACACATTCTGAAACAAAAGGCACAAGAAGGCCACATCGCTCACCTGAGTTGGAGGCAAAAGAATTATATTGTCCCTTGAGCGGTCACACTAAAAAGCGCCCGAGTGCGCCCGAGAGCGCCCGAGTAATGAAAAAGCGCCCGGGAGAACAGATTTGTTTTTGTTTCCTGTTTGACTTTGTGATATTCGGTGAATCAGTTACAGAGATGTCGAAAATGCCTCAGCCAATCAGATTCCTTGGCGGCCATATTTGTGGACCGATCGGCATAAAGAAAAACACAAACTAAGTACTTTAAGTACGTGAGTACTTAGCACCTTAAGTACTTGCCTCGTGTAAGGTTTCATAAAATTCTGTGCAACGGTTGCAGAGGAGATTTCGAACATGTTCTAGCAAATCAGAATCCTCGGTGGACATATTTGTTGACCGATCAGCACGAAAAATATTAACTTGATGAGGACTTTTAGTACTTGCTTCCTGTAAGGAGTCGTGAAATTATGAGTTAAAGTTGCAAATAAGAAGTCAAAATGTCTCAGCCAATCAGAACCCTCGGCGGCCATATTTGTCGTCCGATCGGCATGAAAAACACAAACTTGGAAGAAGATCCTTAGTACTTCCTTCCTGTGAAGTTTCGTGAAATTATGTGCAGCGGTCGTAGAGGAGGTGTCGAAAATAAGTCAGCCTATCAGGGCCCTCGGCGGCCATAATTGTTGACCGATTGGCACGTAAATCACAACTTGGTAGAGGATCTTTCGAACATGCTTTTATAAATTTTCATGGAACTCTGTGAAGCGGTTACAAAGAAGAAGTCGAAAATATGCCAAAAAATCAGAGCCCTCGACGGCCATATTTGATGGCCGATCAGCACAAAAAATACATATTTGGTAGAAGATCTTGAGTACTTTCTCCCTGTAAGGTTTTGTGACATTATGTGCAGTAGTGCATAGTAGTTGTATAATAATGCGCCAGCCAATCAGAGATCTCGGCAACCATATTTGTTGCCCGATCGGCACGAAAAACACCAACTTAGTAGAGGACCTTGAGTACTAGCTCCCTTTTAAAGTTTCGTGAAATTCTGTAATGCGGTTGCAAAGGAGTTGTCGAAAATGTAGTACGTTTACACCAGACGGAGGGACGCATGACGGAAGGTGCGCTTTCAATATAGTTCACTTGAGCTTCGCTCAGGTTAGATAAAAATAGGAGATACCCATCAGTGAAAATAGTGGAACCTATCCTCAAGAGGAGAGATAAAAATGACAAACAGAGTGTTTGGACATAATGTTGTCCTACGACACTGATGGTCACATGAACACCTCACTCTATGACAAACGTGACGACTTCAATTTCAGCATTACAAACTTTCATTTTCTGAGTAGCAACATCTCTTCATCGCCTGCTTATGGCGTGTACATATCTCAGTTGATACGCTATGCCAGAGCAAGTACCAAATATACGGATTTTGTTCTGAGAGCTAGGCGTCTTTCAGATAAGCTTCTCAGTCAGGGATATGTTTGTGACCGACTAACATCGTCACTGAGGAAGTTCTACGGTTGATATGGGGAACTCGTCATACACTATGATGTCCCACTCTCCATAATGGTGGATGATATTCTGTCATAGACCATTTAAACCATCCAACCAAAGATTGTACTCTTTATCTTCCAAAATGGAAGTAACCGGATGTGACAGTTCTATCGAATTGAAGCGACGGGTGTTGCATGCAAGCAGGAGATGCTTACTCTTCCTGTGCACCTGGTCTCACTCTCATATCGGGAGTTCGCTTCTTTTCATATGGTGGAGGTTTTTGTTTGTTTGCTTTGGTTCCTGTTTTATCCTGATTTTGTATGCCTTCGGTTTCTGATTTTCTGAATTATCGATTTTGTGCTGTAAACAGGGATATATTCATTATCCATATTTGTCACAGCACTATAGACACAAAGACAGCACTATGTTACGTCTTCAAATTCATATAGCATCAATTTAGCATAGATTGTGAAATTTATGTCCGAACAAATACCGAAAGACATTACAGGATGATTGAGACTATAAACAATATCAACAGAGTCTAGTTTAAGAACGGAATTTTAAAATTAAATTAATCATTCCTTATTAACGTAGTCAAATTTTTCTGTCACCCTCCCCCTACTGTCCTCCCTGTCCTACCTCACCCTGATATTTCTTTCATAATGAAATTATTATCATTTAAATGAAATTCAAAAATGAGGAACTGTATTATCTCTTTAATAACATATAAAAAGGGTTTCAACCAGATGTTATAATTGCTTAATAAGTATATTGAAATCAGATTATTGATAAAGCACACAAATTAGAGAATGTCAATTTCAGGATTTTTGCACTAAAATTATCATATTAAATAATTGTTATTTGAAAGAAGTGATTTCAAAAATCAGTTGCAAACGTCAATGAACGATCATAACCAATACTTATATCTGAGATATTAGATGTTTTTCATATTGCTTTAAAATTGGCAAAACATCATCATTTCGAACCAAATCAACTAGTAGAAAAGTTTAAAATAAATTCTAAAAAAGAATTTGAACTTAAATCAATCTAAAAATATGTTTAAAAACTTTCATTTATATGTTTTAATTTCAAATCGTCAGTCACACGAATATATTAATTTTCATACTTTGGAAAGAAAAAAATGCTCGATACATCACTTTTGCATTTGAAAGAGTGCAAAAATGCTATATGAGAAGAGGGAAGGTTAAGCAGCCGTCTTTTCGTTGTATTAATTTATACAAACAAGACTTACTAACATGTTTCTTTATCTTAGTAGTTAATATATAGTCCAGAAATGTGGAAGATTCTATGTTATATCTGGCAAGAATTATAAAAAGTTTCATTCTATTAAGAAACAAAAAATGAAAGCCTAATTACCTCATGGAACAATATATTCCATCCCGTTACAGTCATCTTGGATTCAATCCAACCCCCGTTTACTTTTGAGGATGACCTTGATTTGTATTTTGGATTCAATTTAAACCATTTTCTACCTATGATGATGGACTTGATTTTAAGCGTCCTTATCTCTCTATGATACATAGGCTCTATTTCCCTATGACATGAAGGTAAACGAAATGATAAAAACAGTAAAAAAAACAGATTTGTGGGGATAAATGAAATGGTGCCATCCTTTCAACAATTTCTCAAGTGCTGGGTTTTTTATATGTACTGGTTAATTCAAGCACGAAAGATGTAGACAATGAATTTAAAAATGTAGACAAAAATGTTAGGTAGAGGGCTTTACATAATGTCATTATAACTTGTTGTCAAATCCCTTTTCGCTTTAAATATGTTTAAACTAAACTACAAGAATGCAACAAATTATATCAGAATTTGTTTGATTTTTTTCTTCTTCTCAAATCTCATACTTTACCACTGTGACACTTTTAGAACTTAGAAAGGAATAATCCTTCATTTTCAGGAGTACACTTGCAGAGAAGTCCCATCCAAATACTGCGGTGACATATTCCACGATGTTTCTATCGAAATGGATACAACTAAAATAGATCCTTCCACAAAAGCTGGTGCAATCGTTCTAAACATTTATGCAATAAGTTCGGTACGCAAGGATACAAAAGGTTTGATTTTTTTCCTTGTCTAAAGCCACATAATTTGCATAAAATTTAAAAATTACAAACATAAAGATTCAACATGAAGAGTTTTGGAATAGTGTGTAAAGTGAAAAGTCATAACTTAGACTCGTTCCATTTGATATTCGCAGGGGAGGGCGTCGGTTTTCTTTTCCGAAAAAAAAATCATTTGCAATGGATATTGAAAATAGATCAATTTTCTTATGGTATGACAAAATATTTACATTACTAGTAGACTCCCCATGTCAAACGCCCATTAGGCAACTAGAATTATATTTCAATAACTTGGGTTGCTATTGTGATGTCACGTTCAAATTTTGCATGTAGGGAGCATTTACCAACGTTAAAATACATTTGACGCCCTTACAAGCAAAATGAGCGATGTTCATGCAAATAAAAATAATCGATAATTAGCATAAATGTAGATATAAATAATGGCTGTCTTACTTTTGGTGTTCATGGGTGTATAATTCTGGTTGGACACGTGCAAATTTTCCAAGAATCGCTTCGCGATTCACGGAATTTGCACGTGACCAACCAGAATTATACACCCATGAACGCCAAAAGTAAGACAGTCATTTCTTAAATAAACTTGCTCTTATGATTTCATGTATGTTTATCTAATTTATCTGAATTTGAAGAATTACCACTAAGTTCAGCTTTTATTGCTGAAATTTTCCCCCTCGCTTCGCTCATTGCAGTTTTCAAAGTATCTAAAAATTCTCCAACTCGCTTTGCTTGCATACATTTCTATCTAAGCGTCATTTCTTTAATTGTTAAGTTCATATTTGAAAATCATTGGCTTTTTACATTTTATACATGTGTATGAAAATGACTTCTTTATATGCTTGATTAATAAGTATAATATACAATGTAAGAAATGTCTTGTCTTATCGAGTACAAACTGTCAAGGAATTTGCACTAATTTACACTTCTAAATCTTGAAAGACGTCCAGACTCCTTGGATGTACCTTATATAGATTATCTTTACAGACTTATATTGTAAAAATCTTCTATCAATCACTGTGTTTAAAAGAAGAAGTGAATAATTTAAACATGAAAATTAGTAGTATTCACCGTTTTGTACTATTAACGGTATAAAATGAATTTTAATTCAGACACTCTTGTACACAAAGAAATCACTTGATAGAAAACAACTATTTGCTCCAACTTTGCAAAGAAAAAATAATTTTGATCAGGTCGGGGACGAAAAAATTAATCTTGCCCAGACAAAACCTCCAAGCCCCACCCCCTTAATATTAAATGGTCCGTGTCATATTAACAATGTACCAATGACAATGACAATAGTTTATTCTCATAAACAAATAGTGTAGAGAATGTTACAATAAAGATATATGAAATACAATTACAATGTCAATGTACACATGCTGTGAATATCTAACCCGGAGAGTTGACTCTCTCTATAATTTTCTGTATAAACTTTGACAAATTATGAAGTATATTTCTATTATTAGAGTTAAACAAACTATCAAATTTAATTATATTTGGGTGATGACAATAATAATTAGGTAAATAAATATTTCTGCTTGAATTTATGACACTATCAGTACAGTTAAATATGTAATGAAATTCATCACCAATCTCATTTTTTTGACATAGATTACAAATTCTTAATTCTCTTGCTACATTATTCCATCTTCCAACTTCAATGGGTAATTTGGTATTACAAGTTCTAAATTTACACAAATTTATTGCTGACTTAAAAGGTAACTCAATCAAATATTTTTCAATATTCAAATCATGCTTGAAAATTCTATAATTAATTGTTTTTGCTGAACAAAATACTTCGCTTCTCCATTTCTATACAAATTGATCTTTCAGAGTATGAAAAAAATATTTTTTAACCACTGTATACTTTTAAAATTTCTGTATTGCCAGACATAAGATAATCCACAATCATCTAATATTTTCTTCACATAGATAAACCATGGTGTATTATAAAATGAAACAAAATTACAAAATTTACTACTTAGTTTATTCTGAGTACAATACAATAGTTTGGCCCAAAACGTTACCATTCTTACTTTTACATTTATTTCAAGTGGATAGATAACGGCCAAGTTCACCATACACCATGTTGCTAGGTGTTGATTTACGTAATTTCAATAAATGTCTGCAAAATTTCAAATGAAGAGTTTCAAGTTTATCATAATAACAATGACCCCAAACTTCACATCCATACAATATAATAGGTTTTATTACCTTATCAAATATATCTAATTTACAGTCTATAGATAAATTATGATCTCTACATTTTGCTAAAGCACCATACATAGCTTTAATACCTTTCTCATATAATTGTTCAATATTGAATTTCCCAAACCGTTTCTTGACAAATAAATGCCTAGGTACTTGAAGTTAGGAACAATTTCTAATATCTGATCATTGTAAGTAAAACATAAATCTTTGGGTTGTCTCCCTTTTCCAAAAATCATAATTTTAGATTTATCACTATTTACCTTTAAATGCCACATGTTACAATACTTATAAAACAGTCTAGTTGTCTTTGTAAATCTGGAGCTGACTCAGCTAACAAAATTGTGTCATCAGCGTATAAAAGTACAAACAATTTCATATAAATGTGCAACTCATTCTCAAGTTTTTCAGACATATTTTCTTAACCTTTGACATTATGTGTAATTAAAAAGTCTTCTAGATCATTCAAAAACAGTGAAAACAGGAACGGCGAGAGATTTTCGCCCTGTCTTACCCCGGACTTGCAATCAAAAATGTTTGAACTAATATTATTATTTACAACCTTTGATTTTATATTCTTGTACACATTTGTAATGACCTTGAAACATTTACCATCAATATTACTAAGTATAAGTTTATTCCATAACCCTATCCTCCAAACTGTATCAAAGGCCTTTTCAAAATCAATAAAGGCACAAAAATGTTTCTTTTTACATAAATTTAATAATTCTACAAGTGAGTTTACAGTAAATATATGATCAATAGTTCCATGATTTTTTCTGAATCCTGCCTGGTTTTCCAGTACCAGTTCTACATTATCTGCATATTTATTCAATCTTTCATTCAAAACAGATGTAAATAACTTTCCAAGACAGCTAATCAAAGTAATAGGTCTGTAGTTTTTGGCATCATTAATATCACCTTTATTTTTATACACTGGTATAATATTTCCTATTAACCACTGTTTAGGTACATTTCCTGTATGAAAAATCCAGTTAAAAAGCTCAACATATAAAGACATCATAAATGAAAATATAGCTGATTTGTACAATATTGTGTTAAATACTTGGTAATTTAGTGTTTTTTTTTCTGCAGGTGATGCGAGCGAGTCCAGTTAGAGATTCCCTCCATTCTTGCTGAAATGCGCATATGTTACACTGCCATTGATATAATATGGGGTCATTAATTAGTGTTTTCCATATTGGCCTAGTAATTGCGCCTCGGTCTGTCGTATTGGGATGAGGCGAAGCCGAAGGCCAATACGACAGACCGAGGAACAATAATTAGGGCAATATGGAAAACACGTAATGAGCGTAATTTAAATTAAATCGACCAATATGATATCGAACAAAGCCAATACTGCAGAACTAGGAAAACGCTTATTAATGAGTGTATTCCTTTAATTATCAACAACGCCACAATCCTTCTCTCGTCTATTTTCTTTACAACAACGTCGCCATCTTGCTTTCATCGCTTGAACTTAGCATTTTTCACGTGACTTCAATATTTGCCGTGTTTTCAATATTGGCGTACTTTCGTCTAGATTGGCTTAGTTGTGTCGATATTGGCTAAGTTCGAACGCCGCCATCTTGCTTTCATCGCTTGAACTTCGCATTAATCACGTACGTGACTTCAATATTGGCCGAGGTTTTCAATAGTGGCGTATTTTTGTCGATATTGGCTTAGTTTGCATTCTTGTATTGTTTGGGCAGAAAATCCGTTCAAGACCAATATAAATATAGCTAATTAATAATAAATATAAGGTATATTTCAACAATGATTAAAAAGATATATTCTGATTCTTGATTTTAGATACAAAGATAAACCAATCGTATAGCCCAAATAATATTTCTCCAAAAGCAGACGACGAACCAAATATTCTTGGTATTAGCGCGGGATCAGGAACTAGTTTGTTGCTTATAATTGGAGGGGTTGCTTTGGGGATGTACATGTTCAGGAAACGTCGTCATGAAGATAATTCAACCGTTGAGTTTGACCAACGACCACAAAGCAAGGCTTGTACACTGTTAATATACATTTATTTCCTTTAGTAGGATGAGGGAAATTAATACCTCTCCTGTGATGATTTTTACAACATTTTCATTCAACTACGCTCCTGACTGAGTCATACAGAAAAATCAGAGCCGGCCAAATTCTTGGGTCCCTGTAAAGTGCGAAACGAAACGAAACATACGAAACGAAACAGATAGAAACGAAACAAAACGAAACGAAACAATACATAAAACTTAAAGAACTTGAGAGAAAAAAAGCATAAAGAGGAATCATTGCTGAGAACAAAAATTTTCAGACATATCTGCATGTCCATAAGTTCTAGTGGCGAGAGGGTATCTTGAAATAGTCAAAGTTGACCTTTAGAAACATTAATGTTAAATGTCATAGATGTATTTTGGTAGACTAAAGGGGAAGGGATGAATGACCTCGTTATGAGACCGTAATAAGAAAATATGTCGGGGGCACATTTCAGGGTTAAATCTTATCCCTTATCAAGCAAAATATAAACCCCCTTCATTTTTCTTGATAAAGTTTTAAAAAATACAGAATTGAACAGTTCTGTCTTTTCTGTACTGAACTCCTCCCTGCTGAATAATATTTCTCATCTGCTAATGACGAGGTCTGAAATAGCAAAAGGCAATAACATGCAGATCTTGGTTTGACGTAATCGGTCTCCGCGGCATTTCCTTCTCTATATGGCCTTTTCTCTAAGTTCTTAAAGATATATGTTTTGTTTCGTTTTGTTTCGATCTGTTTCGTTTCGTTTCGTTTCAATTTCGTTTCGTTTCGATCTGTTTCGTTTCGTTTCATTTTTGTTTCGTTTCGCACATTACAGGGAACCCATATTCTTTACAAATGTAAAGATACCTGATATTTCAAGGGCACTGTTGACTTTCGTTTTACTTCTCTGGATTAATTTGGCTGAAAGTATTAAGAGAGAAAATCACTAACCATCGAGCATTGCATGGAAACTTCAAAATTTTGATTTTCCTTTTTTCACCTTTTTTGCAATCATTTTGATGCTCCTTGACCATTTATAGCAATAAAAAGGTTTTTAAACTTTTTTAAAAGAATATTTGCCTGTGTTTTAGTTGTTACCATGGAAACCTGCCAGTGAGACCAAAAAAATCTATAAATTTGTAAGATTTCCAACGTATTTTTTTCATGTTTCCCACTGCTCAATTAAATTCAATTTAGTATCAAACAAATGTCTCATGTATAGTGTTAGAGAAAAATTGAATAATATTCAATAAATTGAAGTGACTCCGTTGCTATGGTAACCTGAAGTAGGCCTAATTTTTATATTTTGAAAAAATGAAAATATGTCTCTAAAACATAATTCAATATTTCAAATCTGCAACAGCCAGGACATATAATACAGATTGCGTTTGATTAACGAACTATAGCTTTATAATAATCATGAAAAAAATTGGGAAGCCTTTTTGAGGAAACTCGGAAAAAATTGTTTTAAAAAGTCCGTTTTTTCAGTAAAATTCAAAAATTATTATTTTCAATATCATGTAATTTTAAATAAATTTTCTTATTTACAAATGAATTTTCCCTCTTATTTTGTATAAATAGACCAAGGGAGACATATTTATATGTAATATGGAAAAAATCCTCCATAGCAACCGAATTTATTCCATAGCAACCATTTTCAATAATTAGATTTAATTATTTATGACAAGTTTTTTACTTGTTATGTATATGATTTTTTGTTTGGCTCATATGAGGAAATTTTCTAATGTTGCAAATATTTCATCTTTTATCCAAAATTTCAGAGAAATTGCTCATTTTACCTAGCAACGAGATATACACCTTAGTTACCATACCTTTCAGCTCCGTAGATGCATAACACCGGTGTATCTTATATTACCAAGTATGGATATTCATTCCATACTAATGTATTGAAAGTCTTACAATAATACGCAAATTACAAAACATGAGAAATTCTATACATAAGATGTGATAAATCCTCCCTAGCAACCAATTTTATTCCATAGCAACCATTTTCGTTAATTAAATTTTTCATTTTATTACTGGCTTTTATCTAGTTATGTATGCAATTTTTCATTTGGCTTATAATAGGATATTTTCTTATGTTGCAAATAATGTATCTTTTATCAAAAAAGTAATTAAATTGCCCATTTTACCTAGCAACGAGATGTACACCTTAATTACCATACCTCTCAGTTCAGTAGATGCATGATACAGGTTTACTTATATTCCCTCGTATGGATATCTATTGTATACTCATTAATGGAAAGACTTACAGTGATATGCAGAAACATGAGAAATTATATATATAAGATGAGAAAAATCCTCCATAGCAACCAATTGTATTCCATAGCAACCATTTGAAATAATTGAAAATTAATTATTTATGACGGGTCTTTATCTAGTTACATGTGTGATTTTTTTAGATGGAGCTTATCTTTTATCTAAAATGTCACAGAAATTGCCCATTTTACCTAGCAACGAGATACACACCTTAGTTACCATACCTTTCAGCTCCATAAATGTATAATACTGATTTATTTCATACTTATATATGGAAAGACTCACAATAATTGGCAGATTACAAAATTCTCCATTGCAACTAACTTTTTACCTTAGCATCCATTTTTCATTTTTCTGCTAAGCACCATCAGATGGAATTTTCAAAAGTAAAGTGTTTCCTTTTTGTAAATTTATGTGTACTATTGTATGATGAATGGAATAAAGAAATATCTTTGTATGGTAATATTCGTCTACCTTGATGATTAATAAGAAAGAACAGTTCTTCGCCACGAGCCCCTCACATTTTAATGGGAAATATAGGCCTCCCGATCGATATCTTTTATAGAAATAGTGTCAGATATAAGATGGTCCGGGGATCACTGAAGCATATCCTCCTCTTCTTCAGGATATGCTTCAGAGAACTCCAGGACGAGCCTTACTGGCTCGTTAGAAGCTCCAATCGAAATTGTGCCATCAAGGCTGTATACAAATATTTTAAACATTTTCAATCCGTGACCTTGACCTTGAAATCAATAGGTATCTTACACAAGTTATAAGCAATAAGTGTATGAAGTCTGGTGAAGACCCATTCAAAAATGTACCCTCTATGCAGTATACAAAGATTTTAAACATTAGCAGTCTGTGACCTTAACCTTCAACCTTGAAAATCAATTGGGTTCTTTCTATGTCCTAAGCAATTATTGTATGAAGTTTGGTGAAGATCCAATCAAAACTTCAACCTTTGGGCTGTATACAAGGATTTTAATATGGATTCTCTGTAAGAACCTAAAGAAAATCTGACATGTTTGGCCACGACATGTCTCAGATTTAGGATATTTTTCATGTACAAGGTGTATATGATGTCCTCAGAAAGAAATGACCTTCCATTTCCTTCTCTGACGTTCCATTGTCATGTTAACCAAGGTTTTGTATAAAAAAAGACCCTTTAAATAAGGCAGTTTTATGTTTCCCTTTACCATGGAAATGAATGTTGAATGTATATATGCAATTATCTAAACAGACTATTTAAACCCTCTTAAGTTAATATAATTTGATTATTCAATGCTCCTTCTTAATGTACGCCATATAAACTTCAATTTAAAGAAAATTGCTTATTCAAAATGTGCCATTTTAGGCCTTCAAAATGTGCCAGTTTAGGCCAATTTAGACCTAATTTTACCTGTACTTCACTTATTTTTGACATGAGTAATAATGCAGTTGCACAAGATTAGAATTACAGTTGCCTATTTCCTGAGTAGTACTATCCTAGGACTTCATGGGAATCGAAGGAAATTTATGTAGAAGTAAGATTTAAAAAGCTAATTTCTAAAGATATATCCCTGCTATCGTTACAAAACTTGGTATGTAGATGTATTAAAGATAATTTGATGCTAACATTACCTTAAGGGAATGTCATGGTCATTTGATCAATTTTCATGGTCATTGAAATATATTTGCTACTTTCAGACCAAATGTTGTGATTTTTGACTAAAAAAAAGTTGCCTAATGCTCGACTGCATAGCATAATGTCTTTAATGACAGCCAATTTCTCTAGCTCACTTTTTTCTCGAATCTATATAATTATATGTTGTTATTTGAATTTGATTGCATGCTTTGTATGCTAGGCGAAGCCGCCGTACGGAGTTTACCGACTTTATATATAGTTATACACAAAATACTCATGTAGCACCTGTACTTTGCTAATATTGGCTTTTAATGCAAAATCTCTCAAGTGGAAAAAGTAGGTCAAGGTCATTGTATGAAAGTTTGATCAAAGATACATTCACCATGTAAGTTTGGAACATGTAGCACTTACACTTTTGCTCAATATTCAAATTTAAAGGCAAAGTCACTCAAGCGGAAAAAGTAGGTCAAGGTCATTTTATGAAAATTTGATCAAAGATACATCCACCATGTAAGTTTGGAACATGTAGCACTAATACTTTGCTCAATATTGAAATTTAAAGGCAAAATCACTCAAGCAGAAAAAGTAGGTCAAGGTCATTTTATGAAAGTTTGATCAAAGATACATCAACCATGTAAGTTTGGAACATGTAGCACTTATACTTTCGAATTGCTCAATATTGAAATTTAAAGGCAAAATCAGTCAAGTGGAAAAAGTAGGTCAAGGTCATTTTATGAAAGTTTGATCAAAGATACATCCACCATGTAAGTTTGGAACATGTAGCACTAATACTTTGCTTAATATTGGTCATTATAGGCAATATTGCTATCTTAACATTTACCTTATCATCTCAACATTTGCCTTATCATTTGAAATAATTTTAAAAATCCCCAACCCAGGGGCTACATCCCCATCTAGTAATATTAAACAAAGTATAATTAAACATTACAAAAAAAAAACCCTGGATATGTATATAGGAAAGGAAATTGTGTTATCTTAACATTTACCTTATCATCTAGTTTGGACGACGCTGACACCGACGCCGGGGTATACAATAGCTCTTTTGCACTAAAGTGCAGTCGAGCTAAAAAGACACGATTAACAGTTAACGGTATGGACCAATCAATAAAGGGGTCAAAGTATGATAACTGCATTATTTGTTGGGATGAGTATCAAAATTATCCAATACCACTGAAGACCCAAATAAATGTCACATATTTTATGAGAAAAATCTAGAAAATCTCAATTTTATGCTCTTATCAAAATTATGTCATACATAGAAGTGAAATATAATTTAACAAAACTGTGATGAATTCTACTTCTTTTGATAGATTGTTCAACTGTGAATATTCAAAATCAAAATATCTTATGAAACAAGTTAGAGAAATCAATACAAAATAATTGGAAATCCTGTTTTTTATGTTAATTTGAGTCTAAAGTAAGAAATGACCTCGAGCTTTGGAAAGATGACCTTGAAATAATTAAAATGTCAAGTGATAATGATAAACGTAATTTGTATACAGGTATCCTATTTCATAATCAAAGGACTCAAAAATGAAAAAAAACAATGTTTTTGAATATGCAGTACACCGAAATATTGATTCCAAGTTGCTATAGCAACAGTTTTTGATTAGTATTCATGGCAAAATGGTGAGTTTCACCCTAAATTTTATTTCTTGAATTTTTCAGCAATGGACATTAATTTTGTCAAGGTGACATCGAATACCCATAACATTTGCCAAATTATGGTTTTCAACCTTCAAAAAAGTCAAAAAAAGGCACAAAAGGACCCTAAAAATAGACCTTATTTTTGACATGGTTTCCATAACAACAGAATGCCACAATATGTCTTATTTCTCATATATCTGATGGTGTCAAATAGATAGACCCCATTGCCATGGTAACCATGGTTCAAATAATATAGTTTGTTTTCATTGTTTTTAGATTAAGTTTGATAGTTACAGTTATATTCATCAAAATCCATGACATGCTGTGGCCAGCTTTTTTAGGTTTTTACAGGGAATCCATATTAAATATTTACAACCTGTGACCTTGACCTTTGACCAAAAACCTTGAAAAAGGGTATTTTCTCTTACCATAAGTTCTAATTGTATGAAGTTGAATACAGATCCTGCACCAATAAAAAGTGCAATCTTTAGGCTGTAAACAAAGATTTTGAACATTTCCGATCTGGGACCTTGACCTTTGACCTTGAAAATCTTAAATTTCAATAGTGTTTTCAATGTTTATTTTCTGCAGCAATTTAATTATCTTAAAAAGGTTATCGATTTTCATACGTAATATCAGTTATTCTTGATCTTAATTCCCAGACATATCAGCTTTCGGTTTATAAATAGAGTCATTATAGCCTATATATATTATAGTTTTACACTCTAATCCGTTGCTAAGGACATATAAAATACTGATCAGGAGGGCATGGGTGTTAATTTGCATCTTTTTTGAAGTCTTTTAAAACATTTATGGTACAACTTGGCTAATAGAGATTTAATATTGCTAGGAATATGGTTACATCGCATTTAATGCAAGAAACAACAACGGTTGCTATGGGATATTCATGGTTGCTATGGATGCCATGAATGGTTGCTATGCAGTGCGTAGGTTGTATGTCACTGTTTCACTCTTAAAGGCATTAAACTAAAACTCAATCTAAATTTTTGGTCTCAAAATCTCTGTTGAACTCTTATTTTGAGGAGTTGCTATGGAGTAAATGGTTGCTATGGAAACAAAAAAATATATAAAAAGATTCAATTATTTCATTCAACACCAAAGCATCATTTATAAATTGATTTTACGGCAAAATGACGAATAAATCTGGTCAATTCAGATGAAAAAGAGTAAGATATCATTTTTGGTCGTTTTGTTTTTACACAAAATTAAGAAAGTTTAAGCTCCGTTTCCATAGCAACCGTTAAGAGGCTTCCCAATTTTATTTTTCAAATAACTCAATAAACTTTAGTACTATACTGAATCAGTTTATTTTCGTTTGTACCGTGTTGCAGATTTGAACTAGCTGACCCTAAAAAATGATGAAATTTAGTTGAGTCCTTTTATGAAAACTAGGTCAACTTCCGGTTACCATAGCAACATATTCAATATAATGCAGAGGATTTTTTATAATCATTCTTAAAGACCAAACCTCAAACTATGATATCCCATTTCAGAAACAATGACATCTTTCATTTAAACCAAAGAAAACATAGTGTACATTTTGCTGTTTTAGACATTTTGATACATACAAAAAAGCGGTATCCATGGTAACAACTTTGAATGCCATAAAAACAATGAAAAATTGACTTAATATCAATATCATGCACCATTTTGTTTAAGAATCCTACATTTTCTTTCGATGAAATAAGAACATTTGAAATGTAAATTTTTGCACTTTCCATGATTTTCATAGGGAATGCTCGATGGTATGTGATTTTCTCTCTTAATGATAAGCATGCATGACTTGTGCCAGTTTTTTATACAGAAAGCTGCTCTATGGCAGAAGGGAGGGGGATCTCCAAACAGACCCGGTTGCAGTACCAACAGCAAAACACCAAAGTCCCCGACATGAAAACACAGAGAAGATGATTAAAAAGAGACATACCAAATAGAAACATTAAACACAAAAGATTACGCATAAACCAACGAGACCAATGCGAAACCGGTGCCGACTTAGGACGGCCATATACTACGCAAACGTTAATTTGCTACGTTGTGGTTATCCGGATGTTGTAGTCCAAAATAACATCCCCGCTGTTAGGTGACCATACAAACAAGACAGCAAAACGCAGGGGTGCAAGCAACACAGATTAATATTTGGAAAGGGTCCGTCATGGAATCCCGTCGTCACAGTCACGCAGAGTGCAAGTCTTAAATTCCAATCCTAGTGTCCGTTTGGTGACATTAGAATCAGATCCACGGTATAAAAGGCGTTTGATAATTCTGTCGCATTTTCGATTGTTATTAGGTCTTCCGACTTCCGTCGGAAGACCTATTGTTTTCGTAACCGTGGGAAATTGGATCAGCGATTTCTCAAGAACCCTGTAAGCTAGGACAATGAAAGTTCTCCAACGTTACGTTTGGAGTAAAAGCTAGATTGGTCTTTTTTATTTTTGGTCTCTGTTATTTTTTTTTATCATGTTTTTAGTAGATTCAAATATTTGACGGGAGCGTCGAATTACTCAAAAGGACCGAAAATTTCATGTTTTGCTATTTGTAAGCTTAAATATCTCGTATTTTGCTATCTACAATTTCCATTCTTTTTGAAAGTCGACAGCCATGCAAGATATGAAATGCTAGATGCACACTGTAACGATTTATTACGATGACGTCCTTCACCGTCCTTCATATTTCCAAATTCAGAAGTTCATAGGAGGAAGACACTTTTTTGCTTATAATAGTAAACAAAAATTAAGCTTATGAAGTTTCTAAAAAATTTCAATATTATTATTTTTTATCCATATATCTGTCTTATTTAGTCTTTCTGATTTTTCCTATCTCTTACTGTCGAAAAGATATGAGCATCGAAATTTTGAGTTGGGTATTTCGATACACCTTCACGCCAACAGATCGGGCGCACACTAAAATTGGTAGTCCGAGTCCGACTCGAGAAAAGCAGTGTTGAGATTTTCAAATTCCGATTTCACGGTAATGATGAATATGCATTTCATAAATACATTTCGATATACACAATTTGATTTTAAAACAGTTGATTAATTTAGAAGAGATCAGCTACAAACCAGAATTTACACACAAAAAGTGGTAGTTTGATTCCGATCTCTAACCTACAAACCTGTTTCTAAACTTCAATAACTATATTTTGAACATCAAGTTTAATTTCTAATTCTAGCAAACGTTCGAACATAATTTTCGGTTGGTTTATTTACAAATTGATGAACAATTTCTCCAACATTCTTCCCTCCCCTCGTTTTTCGAAAACAGTTCTGTTTATATTGAACGATGTCGCCATGATGGAAATTCAAAATAAACTTTGAAAAAAGGGAAGGGGGGGGGTCCAAATTTGAACCTGCACAGCGAGAACCTCATGGTATTTATATATATATATTGAACGTAACTTGTTATTACCATTTCTCTTCTCAAGAAAATTGGTTCTACAGCTACGAGCTCGCCTTTTTTATGGGGGAAGGGGGCAGGAAGAATTTGCAAAAAAAAAATCCCGGCTCTGAAAAATGCTGAAAAAAAATATTCCGGCCCAAAGGGCCGGGAATTTTTTTTTCCCGGACCATGCAAAAGTAAGGATACATTGCATGATATGGAAATTTTTGCTGGCCCTTTGTGCCAGACAATTTAAAGTCAAAAAATTAATTAATATAAATACAAACTGTTCACATAGCTGTATCTACCAGAGACCTAATACGCATAGGCACAAAAATCTAGAAAAGGTTCTATTTAAACATCATACAATCTGTCTGAAATTCGCTAATTGCAAAGAGACATCTGAAGGAACGGTTATTAACTCATACTCTGTAACAGCGGGGAGTTTAACTTACACAGACATTCACAACATTTGACAATTTGTTTAAATCCGGCCCGAAGAACCGGCGAAAATTTTTCTCCGACTCTGGTAATGGCTGAAAAAAATGGCCTGCTCAGAAAATTGCTGAAAAAATTTTACCGGCTGGCAATAGAATTCCTGCCCCCCCCCCCCCCCCCCCCAAATCAAATGGTTGCTCACCAACAATTATCGGTTTGAAAATTTAATGTTACTGCTATTTGAAAACTTAAATATATAATATAAATACATGTAATGTGACGTCCTTCATATTTCCAAACCAAAAATTGTATAGGAGGAAGACACTCTTCTTGCAACCGCAACAAGAAACCTTTCTAGTTCTTTCTACCTTTGAACCTTCTATTTTCGTTTATCATATCACCATAAAATTAAGGCAGGTTGTGTAATACCCAAAGTAATATACCATGCTGCTTGTATAAATCCAAATTCTAAAAGAAGCTGACTGTAATTTGATTAAAATTTTCAGATAGTCTTATCTTGTTTATGAAAGCGTAATTCTTGACCTAAAAGTTTCTTGCTAATTTCTACTGTGAAAATCTAAAATATTAGTACATGCTCTACCGGATGAGCTGTGATATGTAAATGCCGTATGACGGTAATCTGGGAACATCATCGTCAAGCCAGGGAAAATTTACTATGTTGAATCCATATTATCTCTTTTATCATACACACTTGTATGAATCTTTCCATTCACAGTTTTGATATTTATGTCCAAAAATGGTGTTTCTGTGTGTGTAACATTTGCCTTGTTAAGTATTAATTCTTGTAGATAAATTTCATTCCTAAAGATTTCAAAAGCAGGATTGTCAATAGTCAGAATATGATCAAGTTATCTAGAAGTATTATTGAAAAACAGTGCTATGTACCCGAAACGTGCATGTATGAGCCATGCTGCAAATTTGTCTTATCTTTAATGATGCTATTGAATTTGAAGACGTTTAACATTTATCACTTGTTGAGTGCCACAGCTTGTGGACCAGGTGTCCCCGAGGGCACATGTAGCCAAGTTCGATCAATTTCGGTGGATCGTATCCTTAACGTATTCGAATATTCCTGTTTTCAAAATTTCTAAAACGTGGGTCCTGTAGCATCATATCCCACCAATCCTGCTAGGTCTTCGGTACATTTTAGACATAACTTTCACACTGCCATATTACATAATTTAGATTGAGGGTCACTGACGAGGGTAAAGTGCCCGAAACGTGCAAGTCTGGTCCAAATTTATCTGTTCTTAAATTATGCTTTTGAATTTGAGGACGTTAAACACATTTCAAATGATCACATTTTCTTTGCTCCGAAGATTTTGGATTAATTCTTTTTAGTAAGTGTATAAAAATAAATCTGCAAAAGAGGCGCATAGTTAGTACCGATACGAATTCCTACAACCTGCTTTTATATATCCTCACCAAACCTAACATAAATGTTGTCCAAGAGGAAGGACAGGGCATTGCACAGACAGCACAGTTTAGAAATCAGTTAGGTTTTTTTTCAATACTAGATATGCAGAGTCTTTTATCATTAACTTCCGAATTAAAACGTTTTTCATAGGTTTTTCAAAAGATGAAGAAAACAAGATATTTCCAAGATAATTAGCTATTTTAGGCAAGAAACAAAGCTTTTATCAAGAAAAAATTTTACAGAAACTCTGAAACGTATACACATTCTTTATGGATGTCATAATAATGAATCTACCATTCTTTCGATTAATTGTCATATAAAGTCGAATTTGTACTTATGTCCTAAAATAAGTACTTTCTGGTAATAAAAACTACTTGAAACTGTCATCATGTTACACTTAGACACGATGATCTATGATTGAACACAATCACGGAGCTCCACACTTTATTATGTTCAATTACGATTCCCACGATAAACTATAGTACTCTGTCGCGCACTTTCGCGATTCCCCATGCTTATCAAGGTCTCTTCCGATCCTCATGACTCGACACCACGCTAACTCACGTCCTCTACAATTCTATCGTGGTGATTGTGACTTAGTATAAACCAAGCATTAATCGTTATATCCTTAAATTTCTTTAATTTCTGATATTTTATCAAGAAAACGTTATACACGAAATTGTTCAAAAAACAGTTTAGACTTTATCTATCACGGATTCCTGTTACAAATTATTGAAAAAATATTTTCCAAGAACATTCTTTCCGAACATTGGGACTGTTAGTTTACTGTATCCTTATTGTTAAGCTTATAGTTACACCAAAAGATGATTTTGAAAAATTATATCATTTAGAATAGAGCTATTATAAATAAGATGAATTGCAGATTATGAATTGATTTTTTCCATCAATGATATCAATTTTTGGCGAAATAGTTAAAATAAAGTATAAACTCAATACTAAAATAAATACAGTACTATTGTTATCTACTGCACAGTACATGTCTTGAGTTTGTTGGAACGTGCGACAACGTTTTTGGTTACTTTTTAGTATATTGCTAGAATTTACATCCTGTTTTCAGATAAAAGTGATTGTTAAGGTCTTGTTTTTTTTTCAGGATCATCCATATGTAGACTAAGGGAGCAACCATTTTATTTTTATGGGGGGGGGGGGGGCAGGAAGACTTTTGCCAGCTGGAAAATTTTTTTCAGCCATTTCAAGAGCCGGAAAATTTTTTTCGCCGGCCCTTCGGGCCGGATTATTTTTTTAGTAATTTTCCAATGTTGAAAATTACCCTAAAGTTTAAATAATTCAGCGTGATTTTTCGGCCATATTAAACATCAAACACACAATGAGTTCATCTCTTGCCAGCAGCTCACTTCATTTTAATTTCTTGAATGGCATATGGTGCCTATAATCTGTTTACTAAAATGATACTCAATGGAGACAGGCAATATGGTGCTAATGACTTTTGAATTTGATTTATTCACTCCAAATTGCGTAAATTTTGTTCCATTTTTTATACTTTGTTTATGATACACAAAAAAGTGTTTACTGGGCAGTCGGAAAGGTCGGAAGAGAGGGGTGAGGGGCAATTTCATGATCCGGAAATTTTTTTTTTTCGCCGGCCCTTCGGGCCGGAAAATTTTTTTCCCTAAAATTTCGATCCGGAAATTTTTTTTGCAAAGTCTTCCTGCCCCCCCCCCCCCCATAAAAATCAAATGGTTGCTCCCTAAGCTCTTGAGTCCTTTTACCTGTTATTATCCTCTACATTAACTTTGAAATGTGGACTGGTACTCCAACTGACATATCTATATTCCATAGAAGAACTATTTTTCAACGATGCCACATTGCAAAATAACTCATCCAAATCCTTGTAACTAATATATGCCTATGAACAGAGTAAACAAATAGTTGTATCATATGTATTGCATGATTCCATGTGTTTCTAAGATGTGTCATTGATTTCCATTTGCTGTGGTTTATGTGTAGATACTTTTCTGTCATCATTTACAAACAAAAATGCATTGATTTAATCTAACATTCATAAATCTTCTTGATTACATAAAACATTTTCTGTTCAAAATCGGACAGTGGCAGTAATTTCTCTAATAATCTATGGATTGGAAAACACCATTATAAATACGTATTCCAAAGTTTTATGCCTTCATTCACCTAGAGAGAAATTTCCCCTTAAGTCCCTGTCACAATGTCGCGAGTTCGAGCTAAGAGTTGTGGCGAGTTGTAACTCGCCACAACTCGTCATTTGTCGCATGGAACTCGTACATATATCTTCACATGTCGAGGAAATGTCGCCATATGTCGCCAGAACTCGGCGTGAGGTGGCGAGAATTTTAAACGGTTTAAAATTGTCGTGCGAGTTTTCATGTCGTGTGCATGTCGAGGAGATGTCGAGGAGATGTCGAACAGATGTCGCATAAACTCGTACAGGCATCGTGTGCATGTCTCCACTTCTCGTCGCTTCTCGCCATGAATTAAACTCGTGCGAGAAGGGTCGAGTTTATATACGAGTTAAAACGACATAAGTACGATGTCTGCACGACATCATGCGAGTTGTACCGACCTCTTCTCGACATCTGCACGACTTTGTACGAATTCTGCTCGACACTGTCTCGACATTTTCTCGAGTTCTGCCGAGTTAAGTATTAATTCCAGTCTTCCTCTGCAGCATGCATACATAGCATATCAATTGTAGAGAACAAAAATAAAGAGAGGCCCAGGTGGGCTGACATGGTCAAGGCGTACACGAGCTTAATACACATACTAACGTTACTCCAGAAAAATGCAATTATTCATGATAAGTTTGTCCATGTAACCTCTTACATCATTTTGTCCTAATGAATAAAAAAAATCTAAGGGAACAGTCCCATGTCGACGGTCGAAATGCTACAATAATGACAATACCAATCCCTGTCAAGGGCTTTCAAATCGGGTGAGCTGAAAAAGACTTAAACACAAATTTATACCAAATTCATAATGTGTTGACATAACTCGTACACTTCTCGTTCTCAGCTCGTCATAACTCGTACTTATCTCGTGCTTATTTCGTAGGCATGTCGCCACAGCTCGTATAAACTCGTACGAAACTCGTACTTAACTCGTATCTTCTCGTACTAAAGTCTTCGTTTATCAAGAAGATGTCGTGTACAAATCGTAGAGTGTCGCCAAGTGTCGTACTGGTCTCGTAGAGATCTCGAGCAAATGTCGAGCTCATGTCGTAATCACAAAAATTGAAGACTAACTCGGGGAAATTTCGGCGAGTTATAACTCGCCAGCACTCGTACAAAACTCGTAGCTCCAATTCGCCACAGTGTGACAGGGGCTTTAACGATGATAACATTTTGATAATAGATGGTCATTTGTTATGTATTGTCAATATTGAAATATATGTTCTATAGTACCAATTTTGTTGTAATAGACACGTGTTTCGGATATTTTAATCCTCGTCAGTAGTACTTCATGTCAAACAGTTTAAATAAAGCCAAGTGAATTTTCCTGGCGCCATCTACAATACAGAGCTTTAATTTCCTTTTGCCAAAATGAGCGGCTCCAAATTTTGTGTAGGGTTAATTCAGAAGTGTATTTAAGTGAAAAATATGGCCAAAAGCGTTGAAGGGTGGGCGCCAGGAGCTTAATTCTAAACATGACCGAAAAAATATGCCGAAACCCAGTTAAGGACAGAGCTATGCAATGCGGGAGATATCCCTCAATTTTAGAAATTTAGGTCTAATTTGATGACAGGAAATTTAGAATATATTTCAATGCAGTGCGTAAACACTAAAACTAGGTTAGCGATATCCTCGGGGACTTACTAGTGGTTGAAATTGTCAATATTGAAATATGTGTCCTGTAGTACAAATTTTGATGTACTTGACACGTGTTCCGTATTGAGTTTTTAAAATTATTTCATTTTGGATAATTTCCTCAATTAGCCTAACCATTGTTTGCTGGACGTTTTTTTTTTCTTTTAATTTTACTCATAATAATAATATATTGTTGTGTGTATTTTAAACATTGAACTTAGGAGTATGCTTCGATAGAAAATTTAAGACACTCTCTCTATGTCAATGTTATTTGATATTATATTAGTATTTTGTAGTGATGATGGAAACAAGGACCTGTGGAAGATGTGTGTATATTTGTGGACTCGAAATATAAGTATTGGATATACGCCGAAAACAATTCATTCTTAAAGATATTGGACAGTTTGAGGCCCGCAGGGCCGAAAACTGTCCAATATCTTTAAGAATGAATTGTTTGAGGCGTATATCGTACTTAAAACATTGATCACTATTCAAAGTGGCATGACCTTTGACTTTGTTCTTATTATGTTAATTGCCTTTACTGTAACGAAGTGTAATCACTCCAGGTTCTAACATTCTCGCTACAAGCAGTAGGGAGTCGTTTATATAAGAAGATAACGGAGATGAAATTTTCATTTAGAAAAAAAAGTTGTGACAAATTATGACGCAGACTCCGTAAACCAAGACGAAATTGGATGCAATTTTTGGGGAAAAAAATCAACGAGAATACTTTTCGTGATGGCGATTTAGTTGAAGCTTCTTTGGATATATAGAATAAAATGGCTTGTCTCTAAAAGAACAAGCAAGAAATAATATAGTGCCTTTAAATACCGAAAAGAAATCAGTGTGGACGTTCAACTTACTATGTGCAAGGTTAAATGAAAGAATCAATTCAGGAAGATATTTTGAAGGAGTCTAGTTCGAAAAACCTGACCTAAAACCCAGCCGTTGACGGTTATTTGCAATGGCGGGGGGGGGGGGGGGGGGGTCCTGGGTCAAAATAACCGCCAAAGGCTGGATTTAGGTCAGGTTTTTTCAGACTAGAGAAAGTCGAGCAAAAATCTTAACTATAAGTAAAATGAAAAAGATGGGAAAAAATAGACCGAAGAAAAAAAAAAAAGAAAAAACGGGCTGAACTTTTGTGTAATTGTGTATCTAAAATTGTCATTTCCGACACAACGGCCGATTCCTTAGATATATAAGATTGTGCCGGATTTTGTCAACTTCGGAAAGAAAAAGCAAAAATTGGAAAACATGGAATTCTTGTCGCGTGATTTATAAATAAGGATTGTAACGGTTGTTCTGTAGATGTCAAAGTACATTTACCTGTGACTGTCCAATATTTAATCTAGGTCGCGTATATTTTTTCTAATAAACGCGACCTAGATTTGATATTGGACAGTCAAAGGTAAATTTCGGACTTATCGAACAAAGGCATGACGTCACATCAATGTTTTAAGTTGAGTTATTTGATTTTATTTCGCCTTGGACTAGAATGTCGAAAACTGATTGGATAGCGCCCGTCACGTGGAAGCGGTCTATAACTCTATAGACTTTCTTATAGACCGTCAGTAGACAAAAATTCGAAGTGGGAAATCCAAGATGGCGAACGTTAATATGAATACTGTATCGGCCGGAAATCGAACCCGGGCCGCCCAGCATTCTACCACTGAACCACCGATGCTTATGGAAATAGGTAAAAAATATTGTTGATATAGCTCAGACTACACGTAATCTATTTTTAGCTGATGACTCGTTTATGTAGGTTGTGACACACTTTTTAATTCACAAAGGTAAGCCTCGCCTCGCCTCGCCTTCCATAGATTTTACCAACCCGACATATCTCCGTAGACGGTCTGTAACTGACCAAATAAGTAATAGTGTACCTTTTTATTAACAGACACAGCGATCTCCTGTTCTTCCTCTTTTTTAAATAAATCGTTTAATTTCTATTTCTTAAAACATCGTTGTTTTTACTTATTTTCATGATCTATGGGGTGGTACGGGAGATTCTAATTCATTCTGTTTGTTTCATGCATTCAGATTGGTTCACAGGATTTCTACATACATGTATTAACGACGATATACAAGCCGCGAACCGACTCACTTGACATACTGTAAAATGTATTCCTACGTAAATTTGCACGTTATAAGCTTTAGCACACCTTTTACGTATGGCGTCACGATTCCCTTTGCTATTTGCTCCAGTGACGTCATACTGTGACGTAAAATTACAAGTTATGAGCTTAACGGCGTTCTCCACTTATAAACAACAGAGCAAGTAAGTTAATTCTTGATAACACTTTGATTTTTCGCCATTGTAATAAACACGAAGCAGTTGTATTTTATATTTTGCAGCGCAATAGTTTCTGCTAGTCGTTGTTAGTCCTCCGTGGCAACGTCACATCTTAAGCGATACATGAGACCCTCTGAGGGATAATATGTCACATAAATTAGAATAGGAATAAACGGCAAGTCCCGATGGTATAACTGCATTTCCAACAGTATATCCAACATATACCCACAAAACATAGTAAGATTATCCCCTAAAGTTAAGACACTATAACAATAAAATCTATTAAGACGCTAGTTCGCAAATAGATTTCTTTATATGTGGCGTTTCGCATGTGGATGTGCGAGTTACCTCGCTTTTCATACATCGTCCTCCAAGCATGGTTAACCTATTACGTCATCAGTACACGTCACACAGCACATGTTTTACATACGGATCATTGAGCGACCTCTTTCTGGAATCATCTAAAGGTAACAGAATCCGTTGTTATTTGAATTTGATTGCACTTGGGCTCATCCGAGGCAGCGGACCCCGTCTTTTATCGACCAGCGGACTCCCAAATAGGTGCAGACAGGCTATAAGTGAATAGACTGCTGACAGATATTTCACGTTCCAACCATCCATTACAGTGAGTTTGAAACAGTTCTTCTGCACATCTGAAGACAAGAGATCTTAAGATACGATTCACCCACCCACCCGATCTTTTCTGCACATCTAAAGAGTAGGATGTTGAAAGAAAGCAGGAGAGGCTTACTATTATTGGTTCTTGAACCACACCATTTATTTGCTACTGATGTCCCAAATCTGCACCGGTGTCCCATTGGTCTCGTTTGTTTATGTGTAATCTTTTGTATTTGTGTTTGATGTTTCTATACAATGGTTTGGCGCTCATTGTCCCGTTTACTTCTCTTGCTCCACATGTCGGCTCTGTGTTTTTGCAAGGGAGTGTATTGCTATGGGTGCTGCAACGTATTGTTGTTGGAGTTCCCCTTCTTTCTTGATCTCATTTTTATCTCATTTTGGAGTCAATTTTAACTTTTTCATGAGTTTCTTTGTATTGTTATTGTTCTGGATCTCTATTTACTTCATTTATCAATTTTAAAATCTGATCATCACTAATACTATAATGATTCAAAATTATTAAAACATACTTAAGTCATTTCTTAGTTTATGGTGCCGAGGCCAGAACTTTTTGCAATAGCACAGTAGCAAACTATTAGGTTATCTGGGTCTACATATATCTCAAACAAAGATTGGGTTTTACTGCCCCTAACAGAACATCGTAACATCTAAATATGAAAACACAGAGTAGACAAACATACGAAGAGACCCAAAAGGGATGAGGAACACCAAATACGACATCACAACACAAAACGTAAAAGACTAGACATAAACCGAGGGCAATCGGACGGCCGATTATGCGGTTTACATGTTTAAAACCCACCCGGTATTCAGGCTACTCAGTGATCTCGAAGAACAATGACTGTGTATAAACGCTTCAAAGAAGAGAAAGACCATTGTTGTTTAATCCTTCATATTGGTATCGCTATAATCATCAGCGGTATCACATTAAGTTGCAATTAAAAATTCTTCTTAAATGCAATGCGATATATTTCCCATTGGAACACCAATTATTTTCTATGTACTTCCCGTGTTAAAAGTTAAGGACAACTACTCTTAGCGGGATGGACTTTGCAAAATAGGACTACATGCCTCCGCGAAATGTCGACAACTGAAACAGATAAAAACTACATCCACCACTGTGTATAATACATGCATATGTAAACAAGATGGGGTTAGCGGTGCATCAACCTATCAATATATCATGATACATCAAACCCCATCAGAGAATCTGTGACTCAACAATTCAGATACAGATACTTATGAAATTTATAAGGAAAGCAGATATGACTCAGAGAAAGAATATTATAAGACTCTTTCATAGTCTGCAATGAAAGATACATTTGTTCCACCCAAGGAATCTCAAAATAATGTAAAACCCGGGATTTTGCAAGATTTTGAGAGACTGAGGGTGGAACCAAAATACTTCTCATAGCAGAACATGAATGAGTATTTTTCTCATATTCGTGATGGCCAAAATCAAAATTTAAATAACGTGACGAAAATGGATATATACAAAATACCAAATTTTGCGATAAACGAATATCAGGTTTTAAAATATTAAGCAAGAATACACAGAAAGGGATAAATAAATCGGTATTTCATTATCACGTTATTGTTAAAGGTAATATTGTTGATGAATATTTTCCCTGGCATGGTCGCCATAGCACTTTCTATATAGATATAACCTCAGACAGTGCAGTGCATGTATTTCATATATAGTTTTTCCTTTTCGTGCATGAACATCGACGGCGGGTACGGCTAGCCAACAGGGGATGCTTACTCCTCCCTGGCACCTTGTCCCACCTCTAGCTTGCTAGAGTTCCGTAGATGCTCAATGTGGTGCTCTATTGTGAGTGCTGTTGAGATTATCGTCAGAATCTTCTTTAACTCATTAGGGTCCATCCTCGGTTCCCCAGGCTATTTGCGCTTTGGCTGAATATCCTGGGTCACATCGCACTATTTCGGGGATTTTTAAAGAAATATCTCTTCTTCGTGAAGTTAAAAAACTAACGATAATGGCTGCGCACAGACCAGTGAAGACAGTATGTGAATCGTACACAAGAGGGATTTTTTGTCAGTTACCCTAATATTTGTATCAAAAACATCTAGTTAACCATTCGATTATTGTCTCCGGGCATCAAGAAGTATCTTACCTAGTCGAACATGCACTAATTATTGTCGCTATCCAAAAGACGTTTGTAAACTATTCTGTGATTGTGTAAAAAAGTTTTTGAGAGAACCAATCGGCAACATTTGCATATAAATGGAAATCCCCGAAATAGTACGATGTGACCCAGGGTATTCAGCCAAAGCGCAAATAGCATGGGGAACCGAGGATGATTAGGGTCAAGTTAGGTTATGGTCATCCTTAGAGACAGGGTTTGGCTTGGGGGCTAGGATCATATATAATTAAGGTTGAGTTAGACAAATATCTTATTTGATGGTCGTTAGCAAAAGGCCTTCAGGTACATCAATCTCACCTGAGTAACCCTAATGCATAACCTCCAAGGCGTTACCCTACCATTAAAGTTAATACTAAGCTCATACAAAAGCAGTAAAAATTACCTTTACCCTATCCCTATTCCTACCAAAACCTTTACCCTTAACTTAATGCTTTCTAAAACACTGACTCAAAGTAATAAGATCTGAAAGAAAGAAGTTGATCTCTAACATCACTCGGTTGTAGCACCCACAGCAAAACAACAAAACACCTAATGCAGATCAGACACTCACGGAAAGAAACACAAGAGGGTAACCAACTTACAACATAGAAACATGAATCACAAAAGACCACAAATAAACAATTGAGACCAGGACCAATGAGACTGACTTAGGACGCCTATCTGTCACGCAAGTAGCAGGCGGTATAGTTATCTAGATAACGTGCACACAACCCTATCACTTTTATTGTGGTGTAAAATAAGTCACAATGCAATGAGATACGTATATTGAGCATGTAATAACGAGTTAACAATCTCATATTGAGCGATACGCATCTCGCCATAACGAGAAAGAAATACGTCATGGTATACTACTGTAAATATAAAAAAGAAACCAGAGCTATGTACGATATCTTGCGTGAGGGCCGATTGCATAATCTTTCTAGTAGGAATGATGTAAACTTATTTTGGTCTATTAAAAATTCAGGGGATGTGATTGACAAAATGAAATCGAGAAATTTTCAAGCCAATTCGATTTCTTCGTACGACTTTTCAAATATGTACACCACGCTTCCTCACGATAAGATTAATGATCAATTGTCCAAACTCATTAAATGGTGCTTTAACCGAGAGGGTAAAACTTATATTTGTACATCTGAATCAAAGGGTTTCTTTTCCAATACAGAATACAAATCATATAAATCATGGACATGTAGTGACCTTTGTATTGCCTTGTCCTTTCTTTTGGACAACATTTATGTAAGATTTGGTGAGAATCTCTACAAGCAGGTTGTAGGGATCCCTATGGGTACTAATTGTGCGCCTCTTGTTGCAGATTTATTTTTATTCACGTATGAAAAAGAATTTATCCAAAATCTTCAAAAACAAAGAAAACATGATGATGTGAAATGTTTCAATGGTACTTCTAGGTACCTGGATGATATCCTTACTATCGACAATCCTGTTTTTGAAAAGTATAAAAATGTCATTTATCCACAGGAACTGACTCTAAACAAGGCGAACGTCACAAACACAGAAACACCATTTTTGGACCTGAATATCAAAATTATTAATGGAGAGATTCATACAAGGGTGAATGACAAAAGAGATGACTTTGGATTCAATATAGTAAATTTTCCCTGGCTTGATGGTGATGTTCCTAGATTACCGTCTTATGGTATCTACATTTCGCAGCTCATCCGGTATGCTAGAGCATGTACTGATGTTTTGGATTTTCATGATAGAAATTTACAAATAACAAAGAAACTTTTAGGTCAAGGTTTTCGCTTTCACAAACTTGTCAAGACATTCTGGAAATTTTACAAAAATTATTGTCAACTACTTGGAAATTCGGACCCATACAAGCAACAGAGTATATTACTTTGGGTATTTCGCAACCTGCATTTTATGGTGACATGATCAACAAAATTAGAAGGATCAAAGGTAGACAGAATTACTATCGAAAATGCGTCAGAATCATCAAACGCCTCTTATACCGTGGATGTGATCCTAATGTCACCAGACGGACACTAGGCTTGGTACTTGACCAATCTACAGTCTTGTACCAGCGCATCCTTAATACTTGCACGCTGACTGACTGTGACGACGGGACTCCATGACGGGCCCTGTCCAAACCTCTTAAGAGAAGACAGGGCCCCGACCACCTGTCCTCTCTGAATGTCAGTCGGACTCCTCGGGTGATAACATACATTAGCTCGCTACAGCCGGCAGAGCACAGGTCGTATCACGCATGCCCTCTTTTTATATCAATTTACATATTCATCTGTGTTGCTTGGGCCCCTGCGTCTTGCGGTCTTGTTTGTGTGTGGTCATCTGACAGTGAGGAGGTTGTTTTACACCACAATTGTACGTTCTTCGAGACCTCTGGGTAATCGGAATAGTGGGAGGGTTGTGCGCACGTAATCCAGGATAACCACACCGTCTGCTACTGACGAGGCAGATGGCCGTCCTAAGTCGGCACCGTTTGCCCATTGGTCTCGTTGGTTTATGTGTAGTCATTTGTGTTTTATGTTTTTCTGTGATTTGACGTTCATTGTACTACTGCGTCTCTTTCTGTGCGTGTCATTTTTGTGTTTTACAGTGGGTGTTTTGGGAGGTTGCTGTTGATGCTGCAACCAGGTATTGTTGGAGATCCCCTCCTTTCTTGTGAGTACGACTTATTTGATAAAATTGTATAGCCTATACTTTTATACGGGTCAGAGGTTTGAGGGGCATGTAAATACGATATCTATTGAAAGAGTTCATCTGAAATTTTGTAAATTATTGTTGAATCTAAAACCTACCACACCGAATTTTATGACATATGGGTAACTGGGAACTTTTCCTTTATCGGTATCTATAAAACAGCGAATGATTAATTTTGGGTAAGATTGAAAAATGGTCATGAAAGTAAAATATCTGCTATTCTATACCGGTTATTATATACAAATTTCAGGGAGTCAAAATGGTTATCATGTATCAAAATGTGGTTACACTTATTTATTTTACTCGGATTTTGTTGACCCAATGTTGACAAAGGAGTCAATAAAGACAAGAGTATTCAACAATGGAAAAGGGATGTATTTAATTCACCAAAAGGTATAACTTACAGAATTTTTTACGAAGAATTTCATTTTGAAGATTATCTGGATACTTTGGGTAGTAAAGATCGAATTTCATTTACCAAATTTAGGACTACAAATCATAAATTACCAATAGAAACAGGTAGATGGGTTGGGATAGGCAATGTAGTTTATGTAACAAAAATGAGATAGGCGATGAGTTTCATTATATTTTTGATTGCAATATGTTACGGCGCCAACGAAATATATACTTATCAATTGAAAACAGAGGGCAAGTAAATATATTAAAAATGAAGAAATTATTTCAGTCAAAAGGTATAATAGAATTGCGTAGGTTTTGTAAATTTATCAAAGAAATAAATTTCATTGTTAGCCCTCCATAGATGAGTTAAACGGAATTTTTTTCTCCATTATATGTATAATTTGTCAAAATGTCTATGTTATTCCAATGCCATGAACACTGTATATATTTTGGAAAAATTTGTTATGCTCTCATTACCAATGTCAACCTTTGTGTTATGAGAATAAAAACTTGAACTATGTTTGCTGTTGATACTTAAACCGAATCTTGTAGGAGATCCTCTCATTATAGTACAAGAGTTTTTACTCTTGTAAGAATATACTTACTTTACTACCCAAAGTTCTTGGAAGAATATACTTGCCTGACATTGTCGCCATAGCACTTTCTATATAGACATAACGTCAAACAGTGCATGAATTTTATATATTTTCATTTCCATGCTTCATTAACATCGACGGCGGGTGCGGCTAGCCAACAGGGGATGCTTACTCCTCCCGGGCACCTGATCCCACCTCTAACTTGCTAGGGGTCTGTCGATGTTTAATTTTCTGCTCTATTGTGAGTGCTGTTGAGATTATTGTCAGGATCTTCTTTAACTCATTTATTATAACGGAAATAGCGAGAAAATATTGAATAATATGGAAGTGTTCCGACTCTTCTTGAATAAACATCAAAGACGTACCCAACAATTATTCAGTCTCAAAGTCGAGAAGGCAAGGCCAAATCGTGGGAATTCCCATCGGAACGGTTGCGAACCCCGGAATGAACAACATTCCGAAGTGAGACCAGGTGTCCGGGGAGAGTCAGCGTCTGCTGATTGCATGCAACACCCGTTGCAACAGCTCCATGGAAGCCTGTCAAATTCGGTGATTGTCTCGATGTACATTTTGATGTACATATCAGGTATGTCTTGTTTGGTGATGACGACAGCCATTCAATCACAATGAAGGATGTCACTGATCAATCTGGAAAGGGGGATCTGATACACAGCCAATTGTGCCTCATATGAAATTCATGTGAAATTTACATTAACTTTACATGAAAGTTCACATGAAATTTATGTGAAACGAGCACGAACATGAAATTTACATGAAATTTTTCACATGAAATTCATGTGAAGATTTTTACATAGATATTATGTGAATTCAGTTTCCTGTGAAGGTCACTTAGAAAAATTCATGTGAAATCCATGTGAAGGAAATTAATGTGAAATTCATGTGAAATATTTTTCACATAAATCTTATGTGAAATTTACATGAATTTTACATGAACTTTCATGTGAAATTTACATGATGCTCATTTCATATGAATTTCATATGAGGCACAATTGGCTGTGTATGCTTTTATTATATCCCCGTAGCGACGGAAGAACTTCCTCAATGATGATTTCAGCCAGGAGAAGATTGAAGAACTGAAGAACTTAAATGCACCAGACACGTGTTTCGGCTAGTAAGTCCTCATCAGTGATACTTAATTAAAAGCCGAAGCAATCGCCAGACACATCCAAATACATTTAGTTGCGCCCTCTTGTTTTAGATTTTGAATTCCAATATATGCATTTTGTATGGCTCCAAATTTCCTGTAGGGTCGATTCAATAGCATAGTTGAATAAATTTTATGTCCAAAATAGCAATGGTGGGATGGTGCTGGGATGTTAATCTCCTTTATTGTCGATGATGTTTTTGGATTAAAGAAGAGAAGAGGGGATGACAAGTTTCTGAAATAGAATAATATATTATGACAAGTTTCCGAAATAGAATAATATATTATGTCAAATAAATAAAGGGTCAAAACAAAGTATTGTCTATTATATGATAATAAACAGAAGGAATCTAGATATAATCATCTTTATTATAGGCATTTTATACATTTTAACAGTCTCTAAGAAAAAAAGGAAGGAGGGAATCTCCAACAAGACTCGGTTGCAGGTCCCGCCTCAAAACATCGAAACACACCAAAGCAAAAACACAGAATACACAACAAGGGTCACAAAAGGTACAAGGAACACCAACGACATCAAAACACCAATCACAAAGGACTACACATAAACCAATAAGAGACCAAAGAGCAGTAGAATGTAGTGATACAATGTAGTACTTAGACAATGGTTGTAAGCATTGATTACTATTGATTATAGATTCAAGTTGAGGTTAATCAAAAACTCGATTTATTACTAGTATCTGAATTATGAACAAGATAGTTTGACTAAATGACCCAAATTATCAACATCTATGATTCGATTAAGTAAGTTGAATCAGAAAACTCGCATGTATTTTAGAGTCTATAAATAGATTGTCAGTCTTTTTCCTTTTGAAACATTGCTAGTCAGGTACTCTTTTGTCCATGTCATTTGATAAAGTTTCATGAATTACATTTAATTTGTTCATCATACACATTCACATCTTAAATTGACAAAGATATAAAAAAAATCATTTTTCAATTATTTTATGGCAAACGACTGATATATCTTTCATGAAATTCTTTTCATCTTAAGTAACACTACAATGGGGTAGGGTCATGAGACCCCTGAATAAGCCCTCTAAATTCCATAGGAAATACTTGATTTTTCCTATAAAATTTCATGAATGTTTACAGTTTTGAATGAAAAGAAAAATATCTCCAAACAAAGTACCGTTGGACGTTTTATGATGTCATAAAGGGACATCATTTTGACGTTATTGACAAAATATAGCAAAGATTGCTTGGAAATTTGTCTTGTGGAAGTATTTGATGTGGCCGCATGTGTTAACTCAGATTAAACTTTGATAACGTAAAGATATAATGATAATCTTTTACATATGAATTTTTCATGTTACTATGCGGCCATTGTAAAGATTGTAATAAGTAGATTTTGCATCAATTTCGAATAATGAAAATTGAGAATTTTAGTGTTTTCAGAGGGCTAAAAACTAATTAGAAGCGCATTGTTTAATAAAAATAGATTCAGTATTTAGGAGGGAACGTATCAAAGAGTCAAATCACAGTTTTAAAATCTATGAAGTACAATGTTCATAATTAGGGTCGATTTAGGGCTCCGTGGCCCTACCCTTTTAACAAGCAATGTATATAACTTTTGCATTTTCGTTTATTTCTCAATATGTAAATAATAACAAAATTTAATGTAATTTAAAGGGAGAAATTTTTCCATTTGTGCTGCCAGAGATCACCCTTCTGTGCATGAAAATTCTATACCTGCAACGGAGATGCATGTTTCGGACCAGGAATTAATTGTTGTAACTCAATCTTAATCTAATCAAAATGTCTTATCATACGAAGTTTGGGGGGAAATAGGATACACTCTGTCCGTCCGTCCGTCTGTCCGTCTGCCCATTTGTCTGTCCGGTTAAGAAGTTTTGCAAACAGAAAACTCTTCCAGTATAAGTGATGGGGCTGTCATATTACATACATACATTAAGCATAATAAGTACTACATTTTGATTCCAAGACATTTGACCTAGTGACCTTGACCTTGAACTTTGACCTTATAGTTATAGTTTGGTAAAGAATTTCTTAAAGCATATATTTTTTTTCACATATAAGTAATAAGGCTTTTAAATTTCATACATGCATCAAGGATCAAAGATAGACAACATCACTATCGAAAATATGATCCTAATGTCACCAGACGGACACTAGGCTTGGTACTTGACCAATCTACAGTCTTGTACAAGCGCATTCTTAAAACTTACACTCTGACTGACTGTGACGACGGGACTCCATGACGGGCCCTGTCCAAACCTCTTTAGAGAAGACAGGGCCCCGACCACCTGTCCTCTCTGAATTTCAGTCGGACTCCTCCGGTGATAACATACATGAGCTCGCGGCGGCAGAGCACGAATTGTATTACGGACGCCCTCTTTTTATATCCATTTACATATTCATCTGTGTTGCTTGGGCCCCTGCGTTTTGCGGTCTTGTTTTTGTGTGGTCGTCTGACAGTGAGGAGGTTGTTTTAAACCACAATTGTGCGTTCTTCGAGACCTCTGGGTAATCGGAAAAGTGGGAGGGTTGTGCGCACGTAATCCAAGATAACCACACGTACCTTCTGCTATTTTCGTGGCAGATGGCCGTCCAAAGTCGGCACCGGTTGCCCATTGATCTCGTTGGTACATGTGTAGTCCTTTGTGTTTAATGTTTCTGTGTTGTGCGTTGACGTTCCTTGTCACAAATGCGTCTCTTTCTGTACTTGTCTGCTTTGTGTTTTTGCATTGGGTGTTCTGGGGCTTTGCCGTGGGTGCTGCAACCTCATGTTGTTGGAGATCCCCTCCTTTGTTTCACCATAACAAGTACTTCATTTTGATACCAAGATATTTGACCTAGTGACCATGGCTTTGAACTTTGACCTTCTGTAATATTTTGGTTAAGAAGTTCTTAAAGCGAATATCTCTTCAAGTTTAAGTGATAAAGCTTTCATATTTCATACACACATTAAAAAACAAGTATTACTCCGAGATATATTTGACCTTGTGTCCTTGACATTTGACTTACTTTTAGATTATAAGGGGTAGGGCTTTGATATTTCATATATAGATTTCCCATGATGAGAGCTTTCATTTGATATCATGACTTTTGATCTAGTGACCTTGATCGTGACCTTTGACCTACTTTTAAAATATAATTGGTACGGCTTTGATATTTCACTTGTAAATTTCTTATGACCAGAGTTTTCATTTGATACCATAACTTTTGATTAAGTGACCTTGACCTTTGACCTACTTTTAAACAATAAGGGAAGGGTTTTATTATTTCACATATAGATTCCTTATGACCAGACCTTTCTGTCACAAAAAATGTCACAAAAAGAATCTGTTTAGAGAAAAACGTGCCACGGGGTTATAATTCGTCACTTTAAGGGCAGTTCTAGTTATAAATCTAAACAAAATTGTTTACTCTTTTATACGTATCTTATTTTTTGTGATGTAAACAAGCAATTGGGTGTATTTTCCGGAGCTAAACTTTACAAAGCGTGGAATGATAAGTGCAGATGATTACAGATAAGAAATATTTCATAAACTAGAAAAAATGAGGAAGTTTTTCAAGCACATATATTGTTGAACATTAAATTAAATATGTTTTGGTAAAGGGCAGTGATGAAAACTTTCTTTATTGTAAAATGTTGAAAATAACGTTACAGCTTGTGGTTTCTTTGGTTTTGCCTGTTTTGGTACAGTCTGAGACTGAAACTGGTAAGATTGTCTTCTAATTAAGTCAATTATAATTAATTATAGAGATATTAAGTACAAAAAGAGGAACCTTTGGCAGCTCAGTTATAAGTACTCACATCAGATCTGAATGCTGTTAACACATATGTAAGTTTTGAAAAACATTTTTCACTAAAAATAAAAAAAAAATTCTGTGATTCTATTTTGCATATTGTATAATTACATGTATCTATCATACAGCCAAAATTGAATCGTATGTTATGCAGAAGGGAGTTTGAACAACAGTAATAGTGTGCCCTGGGGAACATTTTGAATTAAAAGTTAATATAAGGAATATGTGCGGGGTGAAAATTGCGTGCTTCATCAATAAACAATGTTACACACGTCTTCAATAAATGATTTTAGCCTACATTTTCAACAGTAGCCTTAATCCACAACATCATTTACCAATGCTCTGGTGAACATTTCACAGATACTGAATTTGGAATTGAGATTTATTAAGGTCATAGGTGGGTAGTCAGGAAAAGGAGTGAATATTTTTGGTATCGAAAAGTGTCATCATTAATAACAAAAGTATCCCATTTCTATAAAGTTATCATCACATATCAACTTGAATTTTCTTTCACAATTTCATACCAAGTCCAAAATGTATGGCTAGCAATGACACATCAGATGAAAATTGAAGTAAGCTGGTGATGCAAGGGTAAATTTCTATGAAATTTTGCATGACAGTGACTTTTATTTATAAAACATACTGACATTAAGAAAAATATATCAACCCAAGGATATTCTCACAAAAATCATAGATAAAAAATCATAGATATTTTTTATTGCTAGTATGCTAGTGTGCAAGAGTTGTCTTTCTTGTTTAACTGATATTACATGTTATGCCATTGCCATAATTCATGAGCATATCGTTAATTGAAATAATTACCATATTGCATGCATTTCAATATTGACAGTATGAACTTGAATAAATATTTAAATTTTTTGAGGCAAAATGAGAATAAAAATCACACATAATCTTAGAATTGTTGGTTACTGGTGGCTTTCCCTGAAATTTCTCTGAAAGGAGACATTTTATACCGGTCAATGAATCTCGCTCATGGGCTAGTCGCAAATGACTAAAACTGAGTGCTGATGTGATAATTCTATTGAGACTAACTTTTGTAATAATTTTACTATGAAAAGATGTTGAAGCAAATTTGAGTTTCGATTTGTAAATTGACCCAACCACTGAGTAAAATCTGATATGGCTTCGCTGATAACTTTTGTACATGATTTTTTTTTTCTTTGCAAAAAGGCGGTATTTCACATATAAATATATTTACAGTAGGTAAAATATATGAACCCCTTGATATTTACAGTGGAAAAAAGCAAGATAAAAATGGGAAAAAAAGTTCAAGAAGGTATCGATAGGAATCGAACCCATGATCTTCAAGGTTAATCCCTTACCGACTGAGCTATCGAGGATTGCGAACATTGATGTATTTCATACTTTTATATCCCTCTATTTAAAAACTCTTCAGTGTGTGAAGTTCTTTAATCTAAAATAGAAATTTTTGGTATAAAAAATACCAAACTTTACTGAACATAGTCCTCTAAAACAGTAAAGATTTGACGAATGTCAAATTATTTATCTATAATATAGCCGAAAATTTGGACTCTTTACTTTACTTAATTGAAGAACAATCATTTACGTCATTTAAAACTGCCAAAAAATGCGCATTTTCCTATTGAAATATAGTTTTCATAACTTAATATTATTTGACGGTATGTTTTAGATATTTGCAATACAGTGAAGTGTAAATGAAGCATATTTTCACTGATAGCACGAAATGCGCATTTTGTTATTGAATGATCCTTTCATTGATTTAGAAAATATTTTTTGTAATAGACATTTTCGCACTTCGGATTTCGCACTGAAATGAAAATGGCTGATAGATTTGCAATGTATTTATAATCCTTTGAGAGAAAGAAATGAGAGTGAACGATTCGATGTTGCGATTATTGTATAACACTTTCTACTGATAATGAAGTAATCTTCACTATCATTTTTTATGATTATATTTATTGGACAAACAGAAAAGAGATATCTCAAAGAAAAGACGAAAAAATCGTCTACATTGATGCATTCATGTTGGCTGAGATACTCAAGTGGGATATTATGATTATCACTGCCTTTTGAAAACATAATGACTAGTGTTATAGTATAATTGACATTAAAGTACTTTACAAGGGAGTAGGAGAAAGGGACAGCCGGGGCAAACCCCCTTCCAAAAAAGTGGGGGGCATTGCCATGCTTGTGCCCCCCCCCCCCTCACTTTTCAATCAATATTTTATGATGCATTAACATTGTTTAAAATAGCAACATTGTGTACCATAAATTTACAATTTTTTATGTCAATTTTCTAAATTTCATTTTGGCTCGCTACCGCTCGCCAGCTCTTTAGAAACTTTTTGAATAATTTAGCTATTCTGATCCATCCTATATCCATTTATTACTTTATCATATTCAAGTACATGACCTTGGTGTACATGAAGACATTTAACTCAAACTATATAACTATATAGAGTATTAGTACCTATACTTATTAATGATAGAGGGTATAGAAAGTATTTTTCTGATAAGTCTATAATTCGCCAAAAACAATTTCCTGGCTCGTTACCGCTCGCCAGACATTTATTAATGTACTTATAAACAACAGATCCAAAATGTAGAATTGCACCAGATATATCTTAATTTGTCCTTTACCTCTTCCTCCCCCCCCCCCCCCACCTTGATGTTTTTTGTTTGTTTTTTTGTTTGGTTTTTTTTTTTTGGCTTTTTTTTTGCCTCTAAGAAATTTTGGGATGCTGTGCCTCTCCACTTTTCCATGCAGAGCTACACCGTTGATTTGAAATAACCGTTTCCAAGTGATAATCAGATTAATTACAAAGAAAGATAAAAATCAAATGTGTAAGATAGAAAACAACGCAAACAATCCTTCGTTAATGTGAAAGGCTGTTAGGAACGTTTCTCCCGGAAGTAAATCAAACTAGAAAATAAAGAACACCACAAATATTGAATGAAGAGGTTAAAATTTGAAAAGGAAATAATACAATCTTTAGTCAAGAGGCTAACATTTTATAAAAAGTTGAGTCTCTCTCTCTCTCTCTCTCTCTCTCTCTCTCTCTCTCGTGAACTTGAAGATTGATACATCATTTTGAAATTACTTTCAGTCCCTTTGTCAAACTCCGGCATATGCAACTCATCTATGAGCTATGATGTTGTTGGAAGTCAACAGTATTCGGTTATTTGGAATGGCGATCATATTGACAGAATTTGCAGCATAAGGTTTATAAGCAAGTCAAGTTATGGCAATCTTTGCATCAGTGCATTGTACAAGATACATGACTGCTCGGTCATCATCAAATTTCTAGGAGAGGTGCAGGGCAACACTTTTAAAAGAGTAAGTACAACATACGAAGACGATGTATCAAATATGTGAACACATTGTAATCTACTGTCAGAGAGTGATATTCGAATATGTTTTAAATGACAAATATGGATAATGACCATACCCCTGTATACAGCACAAAATCGATAATTCAGAAAATCAGAAACCGAAGGCATTCAAAATCAGGATAAAACAGGAACCAAAGCAAACAAACAAAATCCGGTCATATCCGGTTACTTCCATTTCGGAAGACATAGAGTACAATCTTTGGTTGGATTGTTCAAATGGTCTATGACAGAATATCATCCACCATTCTGGAGAGTGGGACATCATAGCGTATGACGAGTTCCCCATATCGACAGTAGAACTTTGCAAATTTGCAGGGCGTGTTTCAACAGCACCACCCACAGTACATTCCCTACTGGATTCCGGAGATTGTTCATTAGATAAAGTTGTCTTTCGTATTTTTATGGAGCTTGTGTCATTGTCTCCAACTGTTTGTTCTATTTTCTTTTCGCGTGAGAAAGTTTTGTTTCATAATTTTTTCCAAATTTCAATTTTAATATCATCCACTTTTTCCGTTATCAAATGATATCTTGTTTTACATTATTAGTAAATTATAAAAAAAAATGCCATTTTATACAGTATAAGTAAATATATTCATAATATGGATATATCTCCAACTTCACTCTGACAGCCTATATACACATGACCATTATACAAAGAGACAAATGACACCATTTGGAGTTAAAGGTAAATAGAATAGATCTCCAACAAGACTTCCTTGAACTGACTACAGCGGAACACACACACAGAATAAGCAAACAAACATCCGAAAAATAAACATAAATAACAGGGGACAACGAGACAAACAAGAACATCAAAAACGAGAGGTCCAACAATCACCATAACATGAAACAAGAATTACAATATTTGAACTGGAGAAGACCCTTTTGCATTCGGCATACCAAAGTCATGAATTAAACATAAATAACCACATACGAAGACAAGCATCTAACCACGTTTCATTTAAGACAAGAGCGAGATACAACAAATCAAATTTAGATACTGGATGTTGATATTCGATTTAAAGGCATAATTTTGTTTTACTTTCGACTCAAGGACTGTGTGGAAATTGACATAAATGGCACTTTGTAAGAACTAGCTTAGAAAATTTACATATAAATTGACACTTTGAAAAAGAACATGATCGATATATATGGATTCACTACATAAGCATGGAATGCAATCATGGTATAAAGTACCACACTATTAAAAAAAACTTAGAAATGGCAAAAACGCTCAGGTTTAGCAGTTCAATGTAGGGTAGGAACTGTGAGCGGAAACAGAGATATATTTATGTTGTTTTGCTTTAAGAAAATAATGCACATCAGAAAATACTGTTTCATATCTTAAAATTTCGTCCCAATTCAGTTCTCCTCATGTCGAAATACGTCGTTGGATTTCTGTGGCGATATATACCATGACGTTACCATTAAGATGGATGCTACAGACGTAAGATCTGCCGGTGGAGGAGGTTCATTTGTGATCTTAGCGAATTTGAAAAGTGTACAAGGTTGGTATTTTACCTCTGAAATTGTGTTTAAAGATATATATAATTCATCATAAAGGAAAGCATGATATGCAAATTATCTATATTCCGTGAAAATTTTATCAATTTCCTACTAAAGTAGTTCTGTTTACTGTAATTTACCTTTGGATTACAAAAAAATCCTTAAATGATAAGTATGATTTCTTTTTCTATTTTCATCTAGGAGATACTGCAAATCGCGGCAAAAAGTACCAAAACATCTAGGTGTTGGCGGGGTGACAACAAATGCCAAAAAGGAAAATGTTTCATCTTCAAAATCAGACGGACCGAAAAGTAATTATCTGACTATCATAATTGGTGTGGTGGCGGCGGCGGGGGTCGTAGTCTTGATTGTTGTAGTAGCTGTGGTGGTGATCAGGAAGCGTAAAAAAGGATTGGTTGTTGTCTGATAGATGATTCAAAACCAAATAAACATTCAATTATCAAATTGTTATACATTTTGCCATCACTAATGTGAAATCTCGAATAAGAGTTATACACTACCATCCATTAATAGCTATACAAACAAGAAAATCATTCTTTATATTCTTAATAACTTCATCCTATTCTGAACTAGAGAGATTCATAATAATTGGCTACACATAATTCCAAATGTAAGAATTGTGATAACATAAATGTAAATTTGTTACAAATGAATTATTTAAGGTTAATCTTCATAATCGTACAACAATTGAATCAAAACTATTCAATTTCTAATAGTGAAATTAACAGAAATGGTGCATACCAATTTATGAATTGCGGTGTAGGTTTAATGATAATAATAATGTCGAAGCAAATATCGAAATGAGACAAAAATGTCCGTAACAGATATTCTGGTATTCACTTAACCTTTTATTGAATTCTAATTTCCCTTCTTTTATTTATCGCTTATTTTGTGAAACAACAATGAATGAGTTTTTTTTATGAAATTCCTGTGCACGTTATAGACCCTTCACATTATCTGTGTCACTAAATTTGAAGCTCAGTTGCGGGGACAAAGCATAAATTGTACATCCACCAGTGACGTCATTTTAATGTCATACGACATTTTGCGCTGATGTTGTTTAACCGCCGGAACTGAGCATCAAATTAAGCAGCGTAGAAAGTTTAAAGGTTCTTTTAGCAGAGTGAGGATGAGGTGATCTTCAACACTCGGTTGCAACACCCATAGCAAAACCACAAAACATCCAATACAAAAACACAGACACTCACATAAAGAGACGCCAAAGGAACAAGGAACACAAACTCACATCATAAAAACATGATACAAAAAAGACCGCACATAAACCAACGAGACCGTTGAACAATTTGTGCCGACTTAGGACGGCCATCTGCCACGCAGGTAGCACACGGTGTGGTACATGCAATCCTATTTACGTGTGCACAACCCTCAAACTTTACCAATTACCAAGATGGCAAAATATTGGTGTAAAATAACCTCCTCACTCTAAGATGATCATACATACAGACAAAATGACTTAGGGGCACAAGAAGTACATAATGGACACATGGATATAAAACAGAAGGAATACGTTCTCACTGTAGCGATTTCATGCATGCTATCACCCGGGGAGGAAGTCCGATTGAGATTCAGAGAAGACAGGTAGTAGGGTCGCTGTCTACCCAAAAGCGGTTTGGACAGAGTCCGTCATGGAGTCATGTCATCACAGTCTGTCATAGTGCAATTCTTTTAGAAATGCGCTGGTACAAACAATTTCAACTTCCACTGTTGTATAGTTTTTACTTCAAAATTGTTTCTTTGTATTATCTCAACAATGTATATATTGTACATTATAACGAGAAAGGAGGGGGTCTCCAACAACATTCGGTTGCAGCATCCACAGAAAACACCAGAACACCCCACGCAGAAAATCAAAGTAGACACACAGAGGAAGAGTGTCGCAAAAGGGACAACGAACACCAAATTAAAACATAGAAACATCAAACACAAAAGACTACAGATAAAACAACGAGACCAATGGGCAATCGGTGTCGACGTAGGACGGCCATCTGTCATACCAGTATCAGAAGGTATCGTTATCCAGATTACGTGTGCACAACCCTCTAATTTTTTCGATTATTCAGAGGTCTCGAACAACGCACAATTGTGATGTGATTTAAACAAGAATAAATTATCGTAATTTTCAAAAAAACATGCAACTTAACAAAAATAAAAAGAAATGAACAATTTTGAATCTATAACACGAAGGTCAGTTCTAGTTGTATACATAATATATTTCAAATGCTTATGAAATGAATATAAGAGTCTGTTACTTTAATTATAATTAATGAGTTAAAAATTTCTCTTGCATGTATGAAAGAAGACTCCATTTTTTCGCCTATATAGTAAAAAATTGAAACATTTAACACAAAAGGTACATATACTTCACTTGTTTAGTTTATTGAAGTCTCAGGGAAATAACTTCTTGAATAAAACAGACAGACAAAAAGTATTCATATTCGACCTCGATCTGCATACTTTTATGACGCATCCTCATACAAGTTATGAATTTAATCCATCAAACCTCTTACGAGAAAACCGTCTTACAATCCAAGAGCAATGACTATTCAAATAATAATGATAGGAATAACCCATATTCGAACTTGAAGTTTATCTCACCATAATTCATCCGTATACCAAAATAATTTTGAAAGCAGGGGATCTCCAACAACACTCGGTTGCAGCACACACAACAAAGCCACAAAAGACCCAATGCAAAAGCACGGAGCAGACACCCACAGAAAGAGACGCAAAAGGGACAAGGAACACCAACTCACACCATAGAAATATGAAACACAAAAGACCAAACATATACCAACAAGACCAATGGGTAACCGGTGCCGACTTAGGACGGCCATCTTATACGCAAGTAGCAGACGGTGTGGTTATTCGGATTACGTGCGCACAACCCTCCCACTTTTCCGAGATTTATTTTTTAGAAATTTTAAGGAAACATACCCGGATTCCAAATGAAGCACGACATAATGGCGGAAAGACAAAATGTCACGGGAGCACAAAATATAAAGCATATTAATGATATAATGTATCATTCAATATTTCTGAAAACATGTGGCCGACGAACATATCCATCTATCTAGAAGGATATTCTCTGACAGCAGATTTGGGTATTTCCTTTTCCTTTAGTTCTAAAAGAATCTGATCATGTTATTGTATGTTTCACATTACCTTTATGGTTGGGTTGCAAGCTGCAGGAAGATAACTCTGTTTTCATGTCAAGTAATATTATGCGATCACCAGAAAATACATGTTTTAATGAAAAACTCTAAGAAGATAGGAATTTTTCATTTTTGTACGGGTTTTGCTATCAAAAATGTAAACATCAATGTTGAGCGTCTTTAACTGAACTTCATTAGCATCATTAAAAACATATTAAAGTACATATGATTTATTACACTCTTCAAAAGGAGATAATTCAGAATTTCAACTTCGAGTCAAACTGTAAGTTTATCGAGTCAAAACGTTGATTTTTTACATAAATTATTATGCTATTTATCCTTATTCCTTAATTATTGGTTTAACTTCTTTAGAATACAGAAACACCATAGCTCTATATAGAAAATTATAGAGCTTGTAGATATTCAAAAAATTACAAGTTGTAGTAATGGCTATGAGCAAACTCATATTCATCAAGAGAAATTACTTATCTTGGAACTGTTAATTTTTTCTGAATTTCTCGAAAGAGCCTTTTATTGATACAAAAGCTATACGAATCCATGCATTACAGCGGTATGTTAAGTTATAAGTATGAAATTATGCAAAAGGCGAAAACTTAAAAAAAATTGAGAAATTGTCTTTTGTTACCTGAAAACTAGACGGTCATATTGTTGAGTTTTTGGCTGAATATTTCGAGGTAGATGTTCCTCTACATATAGACATATCCATCTTTCTTCTACCTCAAGTCTATTAAAAGTCGCAACCCTGAGTTACAACAACATTTCTGGACAAATTATTTATATCAACAGAGGAGAGGACCGTGAAAGTGGAATACTAGGATTGTCGTGCAAAGAAACCATACTCTGTATTTGAAGATCAAATTATCATAAGACCATAGGCTGAAATGACAAATATGGATAATGACCAGGATGTTCGGGAATAATGTGTTTGTCCCTATCAATTCGGGAAATCGTCCTGAAAGGATCCGATGATTGGACACATTTTCAATTTTTCTTGGAAGAACTCTACTTCGAATCAAAGAAAACTATACTCAAAATATAAAACAAACACTTGTGTTCATGACCTCATTCAACTCCAAGGATTCAGCTGATAGTTCAACTTATTTTATATTTTTTTATATTTCCCTGAACATAACAGTTAACACAATCACGTCTTACATTTGATTTCATCTTACGTTTCCAGACATCAGTAATAATATTATACAATAATACGAAGGTGTTATTGTAAATTTGGTCGCAAGAATAAACATTTGAATAATGTAGACCATTTCAAGACCAGTGCCTTATTTCTTACAAACACGTTCAGTCTTTTTCGTAATATTTTTTTCTTTTAAGGGTGGATTCAACACCAAAATGGCGGCGGCATTATTTGTTTTCTCACTTCCTAGGAAAAGTAGCGTCCTTACTTCCTTGAGATATTTGATACCCTCACAAACTATCGCATTCAAAATGCAATTAAAACATTAATACCAAATGTATTGCATTGCAACTTTGAATGTATAATATAGAAAATTCAATTTTCATCATTGTGTATACGTTGACAAATTTACATAACAGAAAAGCAGATGTCACTGCATTGAAAATGGAAGAATTTGTAAGAAAAAATTGGAAAAATTAAGCTTCGTAAAATTTAAATCCCAAATTTGATTTTTCTCATTTAATCATGAAATTATCTCTGGACATCGTTGATCATTCTGTTACTTTTTGACAAAGATTCATCCACAGGATTTCTAATAATCAATCATCACCTAAGTCAGTTGACTCGACGGTGTCATCTTTTATTCCAGAATCCTGCCTTTGTTCATAAGACAACTGAGCCCATCTTTTTTCATATGTAAGAGCAATACATTTATGAATATTTTGGAAGTTAATTAAAATTAATTTCCAATAGCTTTTCGAGAACCGGAATGACACTTTTGATAATATGACGGCATAAAGAAATTCACGGATACGTTGAAAAACGAATATTTCAAAGTCTCATAGAAAATTTTCCTGTGGATAGAATCAAATATAAGTTTGTATGATAAAGGACAGACAAGAAATGAATAATTTCAGAGATTTTGACAAAAATTGAATTTGGCGTCGAAGTGTTTAAAATCTCCTTAATTATTCCCATATTCATTGCATAACGTTTCATAATATTTCAATATTCTTAATTGAAACTTTTAATCTATTTTAAAATAATGTTAAATTTTGTTCATCATAATAACAAAAGTTATGAAACATTTTGTGAAACAAGGTGCATTAAAGTACAAACAAACATCCTAATATCAAAACACACAGAAAGAACCAAAAACAAACAAGCATACTGAAAAACGAAAAAACGAAACAAATAAACATTAACATTGAAAGAACGATCGCAAAATAAGACTTTTCACATTTTATGAAATAACGAACAAAATCATCGTAAGACATCCTGCTTATTATCTGAATCACATCATCATAAGAGGGCGTATTAAAAAAGATTCTTTGTAGAATGAGAATTGCCTGTTTGACAGAAAGAAGTGCATCACGTATGCATTTTCTTACATAAATTCATCATGAAGAAAACCAAATTCGCATAAAATTCACTCATTAACTTCACTATATACAATACTAGATAATATATAATTGTGACAACTAGGTTTGTATCGCTTTATGTTGACTATTAGTCCGCCTAGTTACAGATTTACAATGTTTCGGTTCTAAACTTGATATATATTTATTAGAGCCAGACAGCTTGCGAGTAAGCTACTTGTTCATGGTTATTTACACAACGGCTGAAATCATCATTGAGGAAGTTCTTTGGTCGCTACGGGGAAATAATAAAAGCATATCAGATCCCCCTTTCCAGAATGATCAGTAACATTCTAGATTGCGATTCAATGGCTGTCATAAATATCTACATCGAGACAAACAGCGATTTCGACGAGTTTTTAGGAGCAGCAGGTGATGCATGCAATAAAGAGAAGCCGACTCTCTCCGGGCACCTGGTCTCACTTCGGAAAGTTATTCATTCCGAGGTTCTCAACCGTTCCAGTGGAAATTTCAATTTTTTGCATTGCCTTATTTGAGACTGAATAACTGATAGGTTCTTCACTGATGTTTATATATGTGTAAATTCTCCGAAAGCAAATTTATGAAGTTTCTAAAATTACATTTTAACTCCCTGACGACATACAACATGTAGCTATTTCCATAGCTGGTTCTTATTCATTTAATGTTGGTAATATCAATTCTTCCGGTTTTTTATGACATTTATGTTTTTAAGTATATAAATTACTTCTTTCAAGCTCTGTCGCCTGAGAGAGGCTTTGGTTTAGCACATTATCAACTTGACATCATAAATATTATTTGGCTATCTCGGAAACTTGTCATTTCATTAAAAATATCATCGAAATTAAAGGAGATTAGCATCCTAGCACCATCTCTCCAATGCTATTTTGAACATAGATTTCATTTGGATATGCTACTGAATCGATCCAACTGGAAATTTGGAACGCGCACTCTCTGTAAAGTAAATGCACAATCTTAAAAATGAAACCAGGGGGCGCTACTGAAATGAATTTTGTCAGTTAATGACAATCAATGTGGCAGGGAGCATCACTGATGAGGATTTTTAAAATATCCAAAACACGAGTCCGGTGCATAATAAATCGGTTTGAAATTTTCTTTGAGAAGATAGAGAGTTGGAACGCTTCCATATGATTATGTATCTATTATCTGATCCATTTCGGTCTCGGGTAACACTGATGAGACAAATTGAAATGCGCATATATTGCAACGAAATCATTTTAAGGGTGACTCAACTGGATGGATGTATACCACGAAAATGATGAATAAAAGTAATATAGCCATAAGCGCGTCATACAGAAATTTTTCTTCCTTTTTTTTTGTGGTAAACCTCCGTCAAAACAATAAGATAGAATCATTCCTTATCATAAAATTTAACACCAAAGTTTTTTTATCTTCTGCAATACATCCGTGATTCATGAAATACCTACCTCCGCGGTAACGTCACCGGATAAAATATTTGTATACAGTATACCCAGATTTTTTTTTAACTAATCATAATCTTTGATACAATAGAAAATAGAATTATTTCAATAAACATATATTTCAATATTGATGATATAAGTCTGTAAAAATAATTCGTTTCCTGTCTTGTCATAAAAGAAAAACCACATAGTTTACATATTCTAAATCTTATTTCAGATATCACGCAATATTTAAGGAGGGATGGAACAGCAAAATGGCGGCGGCATTATTTGTTTTCTCACTTCTTATGAAAAGTACAGTACAAATTTCCTATAAATGTTTCTAAATAGGCTGATTCATGAAATGGACTCCCCTGATGTCATTTGAAGAAACTATGCCACTTTTGGAATATTTGGACTTTGGCGTTTTTATCCATAGACAAAAAACGACGTCATTTCGACATTATCAGGAGAAAATGATATTACGTTCCAAACCCTCTCATTCAAAATGTCATAAAAGCATTTATATAAAACATATCGTATTGAAACTTTGCATAAATAAAATTGAAAGTTCAACCTTATTCACATTGTATTCGTTGACAAATTTACATCATAGAAAAACAGATGTCATTTTGTTGAAAAGGGACGATGTAAGAGTATAAAAATCAGAAACGTAAAGTCTTGTAATATTTAAATCCTCAAGTCAGTTCTCATAATTCGATCATTAAGTCATCTCTGGACATTGTTGATCTTTTTGTAACTTTTTGTTAAAGATCCATCCACAGGATTCTTAATAATTAACAATTATCTCTGGTCAATTGACTCCAAATTATCATTTGCGAGTGACAGTGTCATATTTTATTCCGGTATGCTGCCTTTGTTTGAAACACAATTATTTTCATCTTTTTTGTAGAATCAATGACATATACAAAAATACGCGATTTCAGAAAATTTGAGAAAAATTGCATTTGACGTCCAAGTGTTCAATACCCCCTTCATCCCTCCGGCTTAAAATGAATACCGAAAACAGTTTAGTTTAAACATACTTTCATGTAAAATGCAATAGACATTGAAGAAGTACCCATCAGTTATTCAGTCTCAATGTCAAGAAGGTAAGGTAAAATTATAAGAATGTCCATTGGAACAGTAACGAACCCGCATTCTAATATGACTTGATTCCTTTTCCCTATTAAGACAACAGACGCGAACCGGGCTCTATTCTCCAATATTGGCTCTATAGCGATAAGCCATGCCTACCAATTTTCTGAAAGCAGATAAACCGATAAACGTCAGTGATCCTCAGTCTAAACAATGTAATATGTCCAAAAAGTATGAAAATTAGTATGTCCAAAAATGTACCAAAAGACGTAGCAGAATGGGTGGGATATGATGCTACAGGACCCACGTTTTAGAAATTTCAAGAAATTTTGTAACAGAAAATTTCAAATGCGTTGAAGAGACAATAGATCAACCGATGTTGATCGAACTTGGCTACATGTGCCCTCGGGGAATCTTGGTCCACCAGCAGTGACACTCACCAAGTAGTTCAAATGTTAAACGTCTTTAAATTCAATAGCATCATTTAAAACCTGATAAATTTACAACATGGACCAGACATGCACGTTTCGGGTACTAAACCCTCGTCAGTGATCCTCAGTCTAAACAATGTAATATGTCCAAAAAGATTGAAAATTAGTATGTCCAAAAATGTACCAAAAGACGTAGCAGAATGGGTGGGATATGATGCTACAGGACCCACGTTTTAGAAATTTCAAGAAATTTTGTAACAGAAAATTTCAAATGCGTTGAAGAGACAATCGATCAACCGATGTTGATCGAACTTGGCTACATGTGCCCTCGGGGAATCTTGGTCCACCAGCAGTGACACTCACCAAGTAGTTCAAATGTTAAACGTCTTTAAATTCAATAGCATCATTTAAAACCTGATAAATTTACAACATGGACCAGACATGCACGTTTCGGGTACTAAACCCTCGTCAGTGATCCTCAGTCTAAACAATGTAATATGTCCAAAAAGATTGAAAATTAGTTTGTCCAAAAATGTACCAAAAGACGTAGCAGAATGGGTGGGATATGATGCTACAGGACCCACGTTTTAGAAATTTCAAGAAATTTTGTAACAGAAAATTTCAAATGCGTTGAAGAGACAATAGATCAACCGATGTTGATCGAACTTGGCTACATGTGCCCTCGGGGAATCTTGGTCCACCAGCAGTGACACTCACCAAGTAGTTCAAATGTTAAACGTCTTTAAATTCAATAGCATCATTTAAAACCTGATAAATTTACAACATGGACCAGACATGCACGTTTCGGGTACTAAACCCTCGTCATTGATCCTCAGTCTAAACAATGTAATATGTCCAAAAAGTATGAAAATTAGTATGTCCAAAAATGTACCAAAAGACGTAGCAGAATGGGTGGGATATGATGCTACAGGACCCACGTTTTAGAAATTTCAAGAAATTTTGTAACAGAAAATTTCAAATGCGTTGAAGAGACAATAGATCAACCGATGTTGATCGAACTTGGCTACATGTGCCCTCGGGGAATCTTGGTTCACCAGCAGTGACACTCACCAAGTAGTTCAAATGTTAAACGTCTTTAAATTCAATAGCATCATTTAAGATTACAGATTTTGGCCATATTTCATTGTTTAGATTTAGGACTTGATCACTGACGAGGGTTAAGTACCCGAAACGTGTATGTCTGGTCAATGCTGTAAATTTATCTGCTTTTAAATGATGCTAATGAATTTGAAGACGTTTGACACATTAACACAATAAACACTAAAATTTATTCATTGTTGCGCATTGTCAACCTACATAGATAATCACGATGAAATGTTAATCCAATGATAAACCTTCTTCTTTGTGTTTCATTCACTGATTTCAAACTAAGGTGGGATCTCCAACAACACCAGGTTGCAGCACCCACAACAAACCCCTAATTTACCCAATGTAAAAACACAGAGTAGACACGCACAGAAAGAGACACAAAAGGGACAAAGAATATCAACGCACAATACAGAAACATCAAACACAAGGGACCACTTATATCACTCTGCACATTCTATCCATGTTAAAAAGAGACAATCAACGATTTAGACTCAGATTGGACATCACGTTATCTTACAACGTGAATTGACAACTAAGCAGTTTAAGTTTTGCGAAGAATTTACTATTCACATCATTGAAAGAAAGGAGGGGATCTCCAACAACACTAGGTTGCAGCACCCACAGCAAAATCCCAAAACACCCATGCAAAAAACGCAGAACAGATACCTACAGAAAGAGACGCAAAAGGGACAAGGAACACCAACTCATGACATAGAAACATGAAACATAAAAGACTAGTAATAAACCAACGAGACCAATGGGCAACCGGTGCCGACTTAGGACGGCCATCTGCCATGTAAATAGCAGACGGTGTGGTGAAATCTTTATATAACGTAACTTCATGTAAAATAGATAGATCATAGTTTTTTAATGTTAATACTATTTTCGGGATTATTAAACGACCTCCTTGTTCTTTATTAACAAATCAAACAGCAAGAACTCTGAAATAAACTTACAGCTTCCTTGCCTCAGACTTTCAATTTTGCAAGAATTTTCCTGACTTAAGGACACATACTGTTTATTCAGTTTTAGGATAGGTATACTTTATATTTGAATAAGTTTCATCTTATTGTATGTAAAAGTGTTGTGTAGTGACACTTATCCCCTCCTTTGTTTTATATCTACACTTATTTCGTGTTGCAGTGTGGAGTTGGTAATACAATTCCCCGCGACCCGATGTTGTAAGTGTTTTAATTCCATTACGTTCTCTAGCTTGACTAGGTTGTAGTGTCTTCTACGCAGGATCATATTTCACCTTTCATCAATCATTTCATCATGGCATATTTAAGGTCGCCTCGTATCAAATTAACTCCTTTGAGATTACCCTCTATTATTACAGTCACTTTCCCATCATCAACATTTAACAGTAAGAAACTTTTTTCCTCACCAAAGGTACTTCTATCACCTCTTGAATTAAAACCTCGTAGACGTATTTCACCCACTTCTCCTTCTGCAGGCTCTACATTCAACAACAAAAATAGAAGGTTCTCAACCATTTGCAGGTGCAATGGGAAAAGATGCGGTATGTGTCCGCTCATCAATTGCAATTCCACAATTAAATTTCGTGTTAATGGGCAGACCTTTAAAATCGAGATTGATAAGGATATTGATTGATCGTATCAAGATGTCATCTATGTCATTGCATGACACGCCAAGGGATGTGGCGCCCAATATGTAGGGGAAACAGGCCAGGCCTTAAAATCTCGTTTTCGAAGTCTTTCGTATCAGATAAGAAACTCGCGTCAGAAAAAAACAAAGAAATTCCCTATATAATCACTTCGTTAAATACAATCATTCAATTTCGGATATAACAATTACTTCAGTTCAGTCATTCTCAAAACTTAAAAATCAAAGTAAAACTGAAACTAAAAAAAGGCCGCTTACAAGCTGAACTTGCCTGGATCACCAAACTGCAAACTGCGTACCCCCTTGGTCTAAATGATCGGATTTATGGACAAGGAAACATTTCTTCGACCTCTTCAAATATTAATGTTTTTTTCAATCCGCCCTAACACTAATAGGAAGCATAGGTCTCACGGTAAAAGGCGAAACAAAAACCTCAGAAAAAGAGCTAGAGTACATCGTACCCTCAAAGATCTACTGATCATTGCACGCAACGGCGGCAGACATGAACTGCTACATGCTCTCTCTTCAGTTCCAGCAGTTCAATTAGAATATTTCTTGGATGAAGCACTGGTTGCATTCTTAAGAAACACTGATTGATTCAGGCTAAACATCATTGTTGCATTCGCACAAAATAAACTACATGTATATCCTTTGGTTAAAAAAACCTCCCCTAAAATACGATTCATAAAAATTCCATTTATTAACAAAGGATTTGATCTTCTGAATATCTCTAATATTTTTCGGGATCATCGCGTACCAAGTGCCATTCCTCAATATTTTGAAAATTAAGAACCTCCTCTTATTTGTTGCAAATATAAGAGACCTATTCGAAATTTCGTTTTTAACTACAACAAAGTTACACAAGATCCTAAAATTCTTGAATCATGTCCTGCTTCTTGAGAATGTGCAACGTCTGAATATCTATATAAACCAGCTGGTCATATTATTACAGGTGACTTTTCAATTACCAAAGATAGGCAGCTCCGTGGTCTTCTCAAATAAGGACCTAAATATAGAATCCCATCCAAGATAGATTTTATTAAATGTCGCGAAGTGCTAAAGGAAGCTTTAGATAACTATACCAAACGATGGTGTAAATCGGAAGGAGTCGAATCGCATGCTCTGGATGACTAGAAAAACCTAATTTTGGATATTACCGATATTCGAATAGATAACTACCACAAAAATCCTCATCTTTTTTGAAAATCCAATTTCTAAATCTAGAAGATATTTCAAATCCAAGTTACGTAATTTACATTTCGCGCCTGCAGACAAAGCAGCCAACAACACCATAATTATTTGAAAACGCTACTAAATATCAACTTTAGTTTCGGAACTTTCCTCTACTAATACTTATATCGAAAGCAACGAAAGTGTTCCCAATATTTTGAACAAACATAACAGTGAAATTTCTTCTTTTAACATCCCTATTTCTAAGTTGGATCTCCCTACAATATACTTAATACCAAAACTTCACAAGTCTCCTTACAAATTTCGATACATTGCTAATTCTAGCAACTGCTCAACAACAATTTTGTCTAGAAATCTGACGTCAGAACTCACGGCTAAAACGTGGCAAAATACTGTGAAACTGTCATGAACAGGAATGGCGTAAACTTCTTTTCGTCTATTAAAAATTCAGGGGACGTGATTGACAAAATGAAATCAAGAAATTTTCAAGCAAATACGATATCTTCATACGACTTTTCTAATATGTACACCACGCTTCCTCACGACAAAATAAATGCTCGACTGTCCCAACTCATTAAATGGTGTTTTGATCGAGAGGGGAAAACTTATATTTGTACTTCTGAATCTAAGGGTTTCTTTTCCGCCAAAGATTACAAATCATACAAATCATGTCCTTCCTTTTGGACAATATTTATGTAAGATTTGGTGAGAAACTCTACAAGCAGGTTGTAGGAATTCCAATGGGTACTAATTTTGCGCCTCTTGTTGCAGATTAATTTTTATACACGTATGAAAGGAATTTATCCAAAATCTTCAAAAGCAAAGAAAAAATAATGATGTGAAATGCTTCATTGGTACTTCTAGGTACCTGGATGATATTCTAACAATCCTGTTTTTGAGAAATATTAAAATGTTATTTATCCACAAGAATTGATTCTAAACAAGACAAACGTTTCAAACACAGAAACACCATTTTTGGACCTAAATATCAAAATTGTTAACGGAGAGATCCATACAAGTGTGTATGACAAAAGAGATGATTTAGGATTTAACATATTAAATTTCCCCTGGCTTGACGGTGATGTTCCTAGATTACCGTCCTATGGTATCTATATTTCACAGCTTATCCGGTATGCTAGAGCATGTACTGATGTTTTGGATTTTCATAGTAGAAATTTACAAATTACCAAGAACTTTTAAGACAAGGTTTTCGCTTTCACAAACTAGTAAAGACTTTCTGGAAATTTTACAAAATTATTGTCAACTTCTTCTGAAATTCGGACCAATACAGGCAACAGAGTAAATTACTTTGGGTATTTCACAACCTGTATTTTATGGTGACATTATGAACAAGATAAGAAGGATCAAAGATAGACAACATCACTATCGAAAATGCGTCAGAATCATCAAACGCCTTTTATACCGTGGATATCATTCTAATGTCACTAGACAGACACTAGGCTTGGTACTTGACCAATCTACAGTCTTGTACAAGCGCATTCTTAAAACTTGCACTCTGACTGACTGTGACGACGGGACTCCATGACGGGCCCTGTCCAAACCTCTTTAGAGAAGACAGGGCCCCGACCACCTGTCCTCTCTGAATGTCAGTCGGACTCCTCGGGTGATAACATACATGAGCTCGCGGCGGCAGAGCACGGATTGTATTTCGTACGCCCTCTTTTTACATCCTTTTACATATTCATCTGTGTTGCTTGGGCCCCTGCGTTTTGCGGTCTTGTTTGTGTGTGGTCATCTGACAGTGAGGAGGTTTTTTTACGCCACAATTGTACGTTCTTCGAGACCTCTGGGTAATCGGAAAAGTGAGAGGGTTGTGCGCACGTGATCCAGGATAACCACACCTTCTGCTATTTCCGTGGCAGATGGCCGTCCTAAGTCGGCACCGGTTGCCCATTGGCCTCGTTGGTTTATTTGTAGTCCTTTGTGTTTGATGTTTCCCTGTTGTGATTTGACGTTCCTTGTCCCTTGTGCGTCTCTTCCCGTGCTTTGTGTTTTTGCATTGGGTGTTTTGCTGTGGGTGCTACAACCGGGTGTTGTTGGAGATCCCCTCCTTTGTTTGGTGATGCTACCATAGGCAACATTAAAGTTCTGAGTACTTCCCAAATAGACTCATGCAGACATTTTCCTTTGCCAACTAAGGCAAATTCAAAATTATACTCGCTAACTTTTTTTTATTTTTTTGTATGATTTTCCTTCTAATTTGGAATGCAATATATTCGATATTCTACTACTTCATTGAAGCGAAGAATTTGAAACCTTTCCGTACATATCTTTCTGTAAAATAAAAAAAAACTAAAACAAAAACTAAGTTAAAAAGATATTTTTCAAAGAACTTATAATGAAAATCGGAGTTATCTTTCTTTATAAGTAAGAAATACAGAATACTCTTCGATGTGAAGATTCAAAATTTTGGATGCCCTTAAGTGTATTCATACCCGAGTAACACGCTATTCCAGGACAATTTCCAATTACGCTGAAATTTGTGTTACCATTGATTGATTTAAATCAATATAAATGTTTTCAACCAAAGAAGCGTTTCTTTACTTCTATTCCATATTCTTTCAAGATGGTATACGTGATTCCATTTCACATTTTTTTAATTCTAATATTTTTTGTAAATTGATACAGATGCTAACAGGATATCGAATCCAGGATAAAATATCTAAATATGAGATTGTCAAGAAGAGTGAATGCTCCTGTATTTGAAGATGATGATCAATGTCATTGATAATAATCCCGCATAACATTCTCTGTTTTTCATTTGGCATAATTACTTATACTTGATTATGACCTATTCACCTATTTCAACTTAATTCTGATGTTCTATTTAGATTTCATAGAAATTTACTTTTTTCTTCCCCTGGCAAGATGTTATTAGATTTTCTTTCTGATATCGAATTTCCGAAGGAAGCTTCCGAGACCTCTCTCTATCAGAAGTCTAGTGGTTGAAAGGAAGTTAGAAGTAATTCAAAGAATCTTAGGTACTATAGAACACATATTTCAATATTGACGATTATAATCTGGAACGCATTCAGTTCTAATATCTTCTCCTTACTTCAAAGAAATCATAATTTTTATGCATTATACATATAAATATGAAAAAAATGCTTTATTGAAACCAAGAAAAATAGAAAATTGTTCAAAAATCTAAATGTATCCATTGCTTCAACGCATACTAATAGACTATGCTAAAAGAATTTGACACGACGAATAAGAGAGCATGAGTAGAAATCCTTTTTAAAGAATGTGTCCCCAAACTGAAACTAATGCTAAAGAGCAGCCTCGGTAAAGATATGGTTCACTGCAATGCATCAGACACACGAAATTAGAATATTTAGTGGTACTTTTATGCAATTGATTCGAAAAAGCCACACTATTTCTTTCTAACCTTTCCTTTTTTTAATATCTATTTTACTACTCTAAGCAACAACATAAAGAAATGACAAAGAGTGATATGTCGTTCACCGTAACAAAGGAAAATGATGAATACTGAGCAAAATCAAAAACGAATAATTTCATTCTTACAGGATTTTCATTGGCTTAAACGGTCAGACTTTTTTTTCAATAGCATGACAAATATTTAGGACACGCCCCCTCTCCTCGTACTTAATATTCCAACGCAGTTCATTGTTGTTATACGATACTGATAAAAGAAAACATTAAGAAATATTTATTCTTTTTATGCAATGATATAATAGGGAATTATTTTAAAACTTTTGTTGGTTACGAAAAATTACCTCAAAATACTTATGCATATACGTGGAAGTACTACACCAATTATACAGATTACCCAATGGTATTTTAGGTTATTTTCCATAACCAATTAAATTTTAGATTATTCCTGACATGTAAGATAGAGGCAGTATAAGTTTTCTTTTTTTTTCCATAAAACAGAGAGGTATTGCCACAAGAAATTACCAAGACAGAAACACTATCACTTATTCAAATTGTATGCAGATCGTACTTTTTTTTAAATAGAAAACGTATTATACTGTTTGAACATCGATCTGTCTTTGTTTTGTTTCTGTTTCTGTTTTTTTTGGGGGGGGGGTAATTCTCCGTGACACACCTTTTCTGTGAATATATGTATATCTATTATGTTCCTTTTATTCTATAGTCTAATTCTTTTGCTTGTGTTCATTTCAACTTATGGGATTATTCCAATTCAATAAAGAATTCTTTCGTTTTGAAAAGCATGCTACAGGATGAAGGAGAATATATAGATTGTCTTATAAATGAAGGTTAAAATATAATTATATTATAAGATATATGAGCAGTGATGATATACTCTTTCTTCACAATATAGCAATATGAAAACGTTGGCATTGGGTCAAAGAATTTCCCGGTTACCAAGAACTGTTCTATGTCACGTGATCACGAAATATAATAATTTTAATATTCATAAGTTGGTTATACTGAAATCCCATATTGTTCTTCATTTTTATCAATTTATAATAAGACGCAAAAAGTGGATCATGCAAAAGTTTACGTCGCTGATATCAATGAAGATGATGTTACTGAAATTCATTATGATGTTGATGTTTTCGTGTACCGTACATTCTGCATCCGAAAGTGAGTTTTTCTTTCTTATCAATGTTTTAAAGAATGATAATATGCTGATATTTTAGCTTGCATCCGAACAATCGTAGTAGCATTTTATTTTTTTTTTTCAAAAATGAAAAACAATAAAGGGAAAAGGGAAAAGAAAAGAAACATGAAGTGTAGGTAACAATATTTAAAAGTTGACTCTCTGATCTGAAACTCTACGATAATTAGTCAAATGCAATGTATGTAAAAATTCCCACAAGTTATGTATGAATGTTAAAACATTCCTTGTAATTTTGCATTTCTTGCTGTGTATGTCTTCTCTTTGGTTTCACTTGGGATGCTTCAAATTATGCTTTGCTGTGGTTGCTGCAACCGCGTCTCATTGGAGATTCCCTCCTTACAATTACTCACACGTTCACAAACGTTTCAGGTGTAACTACAGAAAAACATTTTCACGGGGATTCCCCTTTGTATTGATTGGTGAACAGTACTGAATAAAAGGTGTCACATCATTGGTCAAAAATGTTGGAAATGTATTTGTAGCATATAGAATCAATAAAATATGACCAGTAGTCTTTTTAAATTTAATTTTGAACTTGATCTTGTCGTTTATCCAATCTACAGATTGATTTGAAAATAAGTAAAAATTGGAAAATTTTCGATGAGGATTGAGGGGTCCTGTAAAAAAGTGAAATTCGCAACCAAAAAAAAGGGGGACATGCATGACCTCCCATCCCCCACCCCACCCCATTTTTCTATCCATTTTTATGCGTGCCAAAGATGTCGCAAGCGAAAAAGACCAAATTTACAAACTTCTGGGCATTTTAACTTTGTTAAATCAAGCCAATTCATTATTCATACTAAGAAGGTTTTTATTTCCTGTAGTTACCCCTTCAAACATGATCGTAAAATTTGTTTGTTGTTATTCTAACGACTTACTGGCGACCTGGGTCTTGGCATGTACATGTATGAAACGATTGAGTTATATCCAAATAACTTACATCAAAAATATTTCATACTTACTGCAGCATAGTAGAATGATAATAACCATATTTACTATTGATTATTTCATTAAACGACAGATATGTATAATAACCAAAACCATAGATTAAACTCCTACCGTTTCAGCAGACGGTATAAACGTAATGCCGGTACGATCGTTGTACAGTCGTTGGGCATACAGATGGCGCACATCGAGAACGTTAAAAATGTACTTGGTGCACTTTGTCGCTGGAAAACGCTATTTAAATGAAATGAACCCATGTTAGGACTCGGTGTAAATGGGTTTTCTGCGTAAGTTCCCATATATTTCTCAAATTAATTTAAAAAAATGAACTTGATTAAGATTGTAGATAAGAATTGAAATTGAAATATCTGCTCTAAATTACGGCACCAAAATTAAACTTAGTGGCAATTGTTGTTTTGCACAGTCATTAAAGTACAATGAAGTGACGTCATCATAAGACCGCCGGCAAAAATTCTATAGAACTTGGGGACCCCTTAATCCAAGGGTACTTTGCAATGGAACCCTTCGTGCATCAAGATGTCTCAACATACGACATCCAGTGGGCTAGGAATACCACAAATCAACTCACTATACACAACAAACTACAACTACACATAAATCCACACGACTAATAGTAAACCTTTGCCGTCTTAGGACGACCATCTGACAAGCCAAAAGCAAATTGTTTGTTTATGATAACAATGTCAGGGTAACATTCGGAAGTGTTCAAACTGTATACCTTCTTGAGGAAAATTTCAAACCAATTTATTATAAACCAGACACGTGTTTCGGATATTAAATCCTCATCAATGATGCTTCCAGCCAAAGTGTTTTTCATAAGCCGCCAAAATTCATTTATTTCAGTAGCGCCCTCTGGATTCATGTTCAGAATTTAATTTTGTGCATTTACATTACAGAGAGTGTGATGCTCCACATTTCGTCAGGGTGAATATCCAAATGAAATCTATGTTCAAAATAGCATTGGAGGGGGGGATGGTGCTAAGATATTAACCTCCTTAAATTTCAATGATATTTTTGGATGAAATGACAAGTTTCCAAGATCCCAAAATAATGTTTATGACGTCAAATCGATAAAGAGCCAAGACAAAGCTTCTTTCAGGCGACAGGGCTGGGAAAAATAAATCAATACACATTAAAACATCCATGTGACGGGGATCGAGTTTAACTGCTCCACACTGGAACAGGAAATAAGTGTTTATATAAATAATACGGAAGTGTTCCGGCTCTATACCTTCCTGAAGAGAATTTCATGCACCAGAAGTAAAGAGTACATATTTATTGTCATTCTGTTATGAATTGTAATGGTGATATCTGGTTTAGACCATAACATTTTAACATCGGAAGCATTAGTGCCAAATGCCCTGAAATAATTTCTGGATAAGAAAATACTTAGTGCTAAATTTAAGATATTCTTAGACACTCACACAAAAAGATGATGAGAACATATTTACTTCAGTAAATTATTTTGTTTATTTTCTCTTTCAGTTACCTTGTCGAAAGATTTCGACTGTAGTTCAATGAATGAAAAGAGCGTATCTTCTGATGCCGTATATAATATCAAGTGGAACGGTGAAACATTATCTAAACCTTGCACATTGACATTTGGCAATCCAGAATCAGTGAGAGAGATTTGTATCACTCCTGAAACGTATTCCATAAAGGATTGCTCATTTAAGTTGACATTCTCCGGAAAAATTTCGGCTTCTGGATCTATGGGTTTTCTTTTTGGTTCAAATTCCGGTTCAAATTCTGGGTCCGACTCTGGTTCTGGTACTATGGGTTTTCTTTTTGGTTCAAATTCCGGTTCGAATTCTGAATCCGACTCTGATTCTGGTACTATGGGCTTTCTGTTTGGTTCAAATTTTAGTTTCGGGTCAAACTATGGAAAGCCAGCTGAAAAAAGAAGAAAAAGTAATCGTCGTGGCAGTGGAGGCAATGATGATGATGATGATGGTGGTAGTGGAGGCAGTGAAAGCGAACCATCCAAGCCTGTTACCGTAAGGATACACATTTTACTACATCATCATTATTTAGTCTTCCTGATATTCATATGTTTTTCAAGCTTTATTGGTTCGAAACCCAATACTAAATAGCCTTATGGAATATTTATCAGATCAAGAGTGAGGGGATTTCAATTTTTCTAAATGTTAAAGGTCTTCAAATTCAATAACATCAACATCGGTTGATCGTCTGTCTCTTCAACGCATGTGAAATTTTCTGTTACAAAATTTCTTAAAATTTCTAAAAACGTGGGTCCTGTGGCATCATATCCCACCCATTCTGCTACGTCTTTTGGTACATTTTTGGTAATAATAATTTTCATACTTTTTGGCCATATTACATCATTTAGACTGAGGATCACTGACGAGGGTTTAGTACCCGAAACGTGCTTGTCTGGTCCATGCTGTAAACTTATCAGGTTTTAAATGATTCTATTGAATTTAAAGACGTTTAACATTTGAACTACTTGGTGAGTGTCACTGCTGGTGGACCAAGAGTCCCCGAGGGCACATGTAGCCAATGAGTTAAAAAAGATCCTGACAATAATCTCAACAGCACTCACAATAGAGCACAATATTAAGCATCGACGGACCCCTAGCAAGCTAGAGGTGGGACCAGGTGCCCGGGAGGAGAAGCATCCCCTGTTGGCTAGCCGCACCCGCCGTCGATGTTTAAGCACGAAATTGAAAACAATATATAAACTTCATGCACTGTCTGACGTTATGTCTATATAGAAAGTGCTATGGCGAGAATGTCAGGGAAATATATATTAAAACACTTACTGTCAAACCCCTCGCGGGGAACTTTTTTACGAGCTCCACACGGCAAAGAGCATAAGTGTGACACAAATGAGTTAAAGAAGATCCTGATGATAATCACAACAGCACTCACAATAGAGCACAATATTAAGCATCGACGGACCCCTAGCAAGCTAGAGGTGGGACCAAGTGCCCGGGAGGAGAAGCATCCCCTGTTGGCTAGCCGCACCCGCCGTCGATGTTTAAGCACGAAATTGAAAACAATATATAAACTTCATGCACTGTCTGACGTCATGTCTATATAGAAGTTCAATCAACTTCGGTTGATCGTCTGTCTCTTTAACGCATGTGAAATTTTCTGTTACAAAATTTCTTAAAATTTCTAAAAACGTGGGTCCTGTGGCATCATATCCCACCCATTCTGCTACGTCTTTTGGTACATTTTTGGAAATGATTATTTTCATACTTTTTGGTCATATAACATCGTTTAGACTGAGGATCACTGACGAGGGTTTAGTACCCGAAACGTGCATGTCTGGTCCATGCTGTAAATTTATCATTTTAAAAGATGCTATTGAATTTAAAGAGTTTAACATTTAAGAGCAGATAAATTTTCAGCATGGACCAAACATATTTGAAAGAAGCTGATCCATTTCTTCGAGGCACACTACTGTCATTTGCAAACGTCGATTCGTTAGTCTAGTATTATTCATCTGTATACATTTACATAATAATAGAAGTTCCAAGGCGTTACCTTCTCGATGAAAATTTCAAACCAATTTTTATGTACATCAAAATGTACATAGAGACAATCACCGAATTTGACAGGTTTCCATGGAGCTGTTGCGACGAGTGTTGTATGCAATCAGGAGACGCTGACTCTCCCCGGGCACCTGGTCTCACTTCGGAATTTTGTTCATTCGCAACCGTTCCTGTGGAAAATCTAATGATTTTGTCTTGCCTTCTCGACTATGAGACTGAATAACTGATGGGTACTTATGTAACGTTTATGTTACAGACAGATGTTTCGGATGTCTCATCAGTGGAACTTAATTACATGTTATTTTAGTTGCGCCCTCTAGTTTTATTAATGATACTTGTATATGCATTTATACTTTGCTAAAAGTGCGAGGCTCTAAATTTCCTGTAGGGTCGATTCAGTAGCATAGCTTGATAAAATCTATTACCAAAATAGCATTGGAGGGATGGTGGTAAGATGTTAGCCTCTTTTAATTTCGATGATATTTTACGAAATAGCAAAATATATTTACATTTTGTACATTCGATTGCAACCCTCAGCTTGAAATTCCACAAAACCTTAATTGTGCGTGCTATTTTATTTATGAATTCCTTTTTTGACTGTCTGATCTAACGATAAACAAGGCGAATAAGGGAATTTCCCTCGTAACCCCTTAATAGATTTTACAGTAATCAGTATTCATGTAGACAATAAAAGAAAAAAGGGGATCTCTAACAACACTCGGTTGCAGCACCAACAGCAAAACCCCAAAACACCCATTGCAAATGAGTTAAAGAAGATCCTGACGACAGTCTCAACAGCACTCACAATAGAGCACCATATTGAGCATCGACGGACCCCTAGCAAGCTAGAGGTGGGACCAGGTGCCCGGGAGGAGCAAGCATCCCCTGTTGACTAGCCGCATCCGCCGTCGATGTTCATGCACGAAAATAAAAAAAACTATATAAAATACATGCATTGAACTGTTTGAGATTATATCTATTTAGAAAGTGTTATGGCGACCATGTCAGGGAAAATATTCAAAACACTTACTGTCAAACCCCTCGCGGGTAACTGACACAAATGAGTTAAAGAAGATCCTGACGACAATCTCAACAGCACTCACAATAGAGCACCGAATTGAGCATCGACGGACCCCTGGCAAGCTAGAGGTGGGACCAGGTGCCCGGGAGGAGCAAGCATCCCCTGTTGGCTAGCCGCACCCGCCGTCGATGTTCATGCACGAAAATAAAAACTATATAAAATACATGCATTGCAAAACACAAAGCAGAAACGCACAGAATGAGACGGAAATGGTACAATGAACGCCAAATCACATAGAAACATCGAATATGACTACACATAAACCAACGAGACCAATGGGCATAATGTTCGGTCCAATTCGTATGTAAATACATGTCTGGTGTATTTTCAACTTATTCTTTGTAAAATGTGAAATTTCACAATACTTTGAATATGGACTTACAAAATTGTGTTCTTTTAGCTTATCTATCATTACCTATTTTCAAGATACTCCCTCACTTCCTTAACTCATATCTACATCTTCTGCAGTACTTGTAGTTTACTTCACCTCCGCTTACATGAAAGAATTGAAATAATTTGTCTTTTGCACTATATGCCCTTAACCGGAATCAGTAATTCTTGCACTTTGACACGAAGTGTTAGGTCAAAGTATAAATAATTTATTTCAACCAGATCCGTTAACAGATATAAACAGTTAAAGTTGCGTTGGCTTGCATTTTCTTATTTTCCCTGCAATTGCTGTATTCAAGAAAGGAGGAAATCTCCAACCACACTCAAATATACCAAATGTAAAAAAAAACACAGAGCAGACACGCACAGAAAGAGACGCAAAAAGGACAAGGAACACCACCTCACACCATAGAAACATGATGAAAAGACATTAGCATACAAAATCAAGATAAAACAGGAACCAAAGCAAACAAACAAAATCTCCACCACATGAAAAAAAGCGAACTCGCGATATGGGAGTAAGAGGTGCCCAGGAACAGTAAGCATCACCTGCTTGCATGCAACACCCGTCGCTTTAATTCGGTAGAGCTGTCACATCCGGTTACTTCCATTTCGGAAGACATAGAATACAATCTTTGGTTGGATGGTTCAAATGATCTATGACAGAATATCATCCACCATTGTGGAGATTGGGACATCATAGCGTATGAATAGTTCCCCATATCGACCGTAGAACTTCCTCTGTGACGATGTTAGTCGGTCACAAACATATCCCTGACTGAGAAGCTTATCTGAAAGACGCCTAGCTCTCAGAACAAAATCTGTATATTTGATTTATATCTATTTATACCACAAAATTGAGGAATGTAATGAAATTCATTTTGAATGTTAAACATCTTCAAATTCAATAGCATTATTTGAGAACATCTCTGGTACATTTTTGGACATAATAAGCTTCATACTTTTTGGCCATATCACATTGTTTAGACTGAGGATCACTGACGAGGGTTTAGTATCCGAAACGTGCATGTCTGGTCCATGCTGTAAATTTATCAGGTTTAAAATTATGCTATTGAATTTAAAGACGTTTAACACTTAACCCTCGTCAGTAATCCTCAATCTAAACAATGTAATATCACAATAGAGTGTGGAAAGATAGGATCTACCTAACAGAAAGGATTTTATGACGTCAAGAAAATTCAGTAAATAATACAAGATATAAAGAGACATGTACTTTACAACGAGTTTTGCAATTTGTATCTAAAATAACTTTTTAAATTCAAAAGAGGTGTCAAATGAAAGTAGGAATTTAAAACAAATTGATTTGTATGACCTCATACCTCTAAAATGACAACCAATTAATTTTGAAAGCTCACACTGAATAATTCACCCGACAGTCCTTTTTCTTGTAATAATAAACATCAAAGAAGTACCTAACAAATATTCAGTCTCAAAGTCGAGAAGGCAAGGCCAAATCGTGAGAATTCCCATCGGAACGGTTGCGAACCACGGAATGAACAACTTTCCGAAGTGATACCAGATGCCCGGGGAAAGTCAGCGTCTCCTGATGACATGCAAAACATGTAAGATGTATGCACACTAATGCCATTTGGTAATGGTTTACTTATTCAAGATTACAACACCTACTGCGAATTTGTTAAAAAAAATTGTTCCAAACTCAAAGGACTTTTTGGGGGCGGACAGGGGGTGCCTCTCTCCACCTCCCGCCCCATCCCTCCCATCCCTCCCTCCCGCCCCTCCTCACTCCCCCTCCTTTTCGCCCTTCCCTTTCCTCTCTCCTCCCACCCCTTCCTCCCCCTTTCTCCCCCTCCCTTTCACCCTAACCACCCCTCACTTTTGGCTAGCATGTGATGGCCAAAATATTGAAACTTTGCTTTTCATGCTGTGTAGATGAGCACTTGTTGACAATCTTTCAAAAATTGTACTTGAATTAGTTTTCCATTATATTTACTCCATCTTATAATAACTCAAAATTGTAACAAAATCATTTTTTTCAGCTCAGCTCATTACTGTCAAAATTGAATATTACCTGACATGTAAATAGGGGTTAATAATCAGCATTAAATGAAACTAGTGCTGACTTTCATAAATTATTCTGAAACTAAGGAGTAACTGCCTCATTTCATACCTTGTCCTACCTAGCTCTTTGGCGTTCATTTTCGGTTATGTTCGCTCTTCACCAATTGATTTTTTTTCTCTATTTTGGCCTCATGTAACACTGATGGTACATTGTTTGTTAAATTACGTACACCATGCATTAAATGATTTTGATAGAAAATAATTTCAATATGATAATTCAATAAAGAATTCTCTTTTATTTTTCGATGAAATTATTAATACAGTATAGCTGCAATGACGAACCCTCATACTATTGTGGAAAGTACGAAGAAGCCCTTGTCATCACGGTTTTAGCGACAGGAGTTAACGACGCAAATGGAAATTCATTCGCCCTCACAGTCTACTCGTCCAGATGGAAAGGTATATCTCTCCTAATAAATTCATAATGAGCCAAGGAAATAGTAAAATCCAATCTTCTTTTATATGTTTTTCAACTCATCAAAAAAGGCCAGCATAAGCTACCAAACATATTAAGAATTTTAAATGTAGATAAAAACGCTATATTAAAATAAAATTTGATAGATATTTAACTATTATATAACGGTATTTTAGGAACATCGCCGTCAAATCAAGGAAAATTTTAATACATGTATGTTGAATCTTAAATCATCTCTTTCGTCATACACACTGCATGGTATGAATTCCTATATTGTAAAATGTGCTTTGTTTAGAGTCAATTCTTGTGGAAAAATGTGATTCTTGTATATTTTCTGAAAGGAGTGTTGTCAGTAGGCAGAATATCATCCAAGATGTCGTTAATTTGTAGAATGTAGAATTTTCCTTTTTTTCTTTCTTTTTTTTTTTTTTTTTTTTTTTTTTTTTTTTTTTTGTTTGCTGTACAGTTGTTTTGATGGAGATCATTTCCGTATTTTTCATTATCTTTTACCTTTTTACATTGATGGTACAAATGAGAAAGAAGGTATCTATTAACTTGCATTTGAAAATAATGTGTTTAGTCTTATACGACATTTTATGTATACATAGGACTTCAATGCACTGCAAACATCGTCTATCGCATCTCATTATATACTTGTCAAAATTTCTAACTTACCATTCTTCGGGTATGAATTTTCGTTAAAGTGGAATTCAAATTATTTTAGAGATAATTGGATTTGATATACAACATTTCACTCTTTACATTAAACTCAAGAAAAACGAAATTTCTTTCAACGGAAACAGACCGTGGCGAAATTTGAATTTTGAACACTTTTCATGAATTACGCGTATTTTATCGGAAAATCACAATCAAACCACTTTTAAAGAATTGTTTGTACCAAGTAGCCTTTTTCAGTCAAGAGATAAAGTTTTCTTACAAACCGGAAGTGGATGATTCTTTGATAAAATGCTGTAGAATTTAAAGATACACATCGCAGGATGATCATTTATTCATTTATACTTTAAAAACTTTTGTTGTTATTATAAATATAGATATTAGATAATTAATTTCTACCAATCGTGATATTGAAGTAGCTGGGAAAATGTAAATTAGAAATTTTGACTAGTATATAATCTAGTTCGTGATGAGGAATATTGAATATCAGTATTACGTTTCCAGCTGACCTATTTCTGGGTATCTTGTTCGGAGTCGGAATACCAGTCATCATAGGGGTCTTCCTTCTTGCATTCTTCATCTGGAGAAGGCACCGCAGAAACAAGCGCCGTGAAGCTGGTCAGAGGCGCAGTCGCAGACGACAACAAGATGGAAATGAAGGGGAAAACGACGATGCAGATGATGATGAATTTGACGACGGCATAATAGCATTTCTAACTGCCATCGTAGGTGTTTTCTTAGCATGCAGAAAAAATCAAGAATCAAGTGGTGGAGGCAGTGGTGGTGGTGGTGGTGGTGGTGGTGATGGTGGTGGTGATAGTGGTGGAGATGGTGGTGGCTGCAGCTTGAAAGATTTAATATGCGATTTATGCGATTTGGCCGATGATGATTGACCCGATTTTGCCATTATTTCTCTTTTTTTCAGTGCAAGGTAGACTTGGTAAAATATTATATCATGTACCACACGGATACGTATGATCAAATTATTCATACTCTAGTAACTTTTAATTAACATTTATTCAATTATAAACATTTACGTTGGGGAAGTTCTTTTTATTCTAGCCGAATCTAAACAACTGTAAGCTGTAAATTCTTGGATTCAGTCAATCTCTATGTATGATTGTCTTATTGTAATATCCTTTAAAATGAACAAGCGAGACATGATTTGTCTTCTTTATGTACTTATAATTCCCCTGAATGACTAGATCTTAATCTATATAATTAACTTTCGACTAGAAAGTTAAGATGAAGCTACTAAAAATCGAAAAATCGAAAAATTAATTAACTATAACGTAGTATGCAAAAGCAGAAAAGGAATAAAACGTGCTCAATTTTTAGATCAACCGATTCATTCTGTTACACGTACGTGAGTTTGTCTAAAACAAGAGAAATATATATCTTTATATAATGTGGAAAAAAAACATCATTGCCTGCTTGTAATTTGAAAACAACAACCATTTAGGTACAAACTTTCGACTGTTCCAGCTGTAAAGTATACCATTTGATAGACCTTCTTCACATTTACCGCGAGACTTGCATATTAGGTTTTCCGGTATGATAGCTATTTGTACAGGAAATTGAAATACCAAGAATTACTCTTCGTATAAGGAAGATATAGCTGATTGTCGTCTCAAAGATACGGAAGACGAAGGTCAAAATGATATTAATTGACATTTTAGTCATTGCTTCGTCTTTCTTTTCTATTTGCTTCGTCGAATCATTTTGAAAACAAATATATATATCTGTCCATAATAAAACAAACGTATCAAACTGTACAACTTAATATAATTTCACGAGTATCAAATTCAGCGAAGTATACAACGTGTTTTTATTTTTGCGAGTACAATTTTTCGCGATTCGAGTTCGAGATGTGATTATCACCGTTATATTTATAGCATGTTTTAATGTTTATAGATTAAGTATGAAGTTATTTTCCCTATCATTTATGAAGACTCGGCCTATATTCATTAATTATATGTACATGTATAAATTAGTTATGCTATTTGCATGTTTTAATTACCTTCATGAAGGAACTAGAATGCTAAACGCGTCTTCAAATTTAATAGCATCATTTCAGAACAGATAAAGCAGCATGATCCAGACATGCACGTTTCGGGTACTTAACCCTCGTCAGTGATCCTCAGTCTAAACAATGTAATATGGTCAGAGTGTGAAGGTTAGAATGTCCAAAAATTTGCCGAAAGACGTAGTAGGATGGTGGATATGATGCTACAGGACCCACGTTTAGAAATTTGACGAAAGTTTGATATAGAAGTTTTCGAATGCGTTAAAGAAACGATCAAACCTTTTTCTTTGGGGGAGGGGTTTGATCATTCATACTATCATGTTCCATGAACTATCTGCATTGTACAGTCAGAGTTAGTTCTCCTGAAGTTGACCTCATATTTAGTGTAAATTTGTATCTTGTTCTTTCGCTTTTTATGTTTAATAGTTTAAGACAGGTTAATACTTGTTTTCCGTCATTTGTTTCATGTTACGTCTTGTTTCCTTTGCTGTGGTGCTACAACCGAGTTTTGTGTAGAGATCCCCTCTTTTGTCTTATTATGGACGATATTGGGAGAGATATCAATTATCTTTATCATTTTAATGTTGGCATCACTCAATGATACTTTTACTTCGACGGAAAAGTATAAGCATTCATTACACTGTCCAGTAAATAAGGTCAAGGTTAGATTTAGAATTACCAGTTGGCAAGGTTGAAATTGTTATCATTGTTATCTTTTTTTAGATTGAAAATTGATTGTTTAATTCTGATATAACATTGTTTTTATTATTTATAATTGTAATCTTTTTTAGCCGTTCAACTTCATTCATCATTGAAATTGTTCCCCTTCATGTTGGCAATTCATGTTGTCACCTTTTTGTATGTCAAGATTATTTGATAGTTTGAATAATTGTATATTAATTCATGAGACATTTGTTTTATCATGATCGAGAGCATGATCCTTCATTTTGGATTTCTTTTAGAAATGCTTAAGTTTTTTCGTTTCTTTCTTATTTTCTTTAAACTTTTTCTCTTTTGGTTTTGTTGTCATCTACTTTTTTCTTATTTTTTTCATTTTTATTACGGCTTTTCTTTCATTCCGTTTGATTCATTGTCGTTGTATTTTGGAGGAGGGGTTTTTCATTCGTATAATTTCCCTTTACGTTTCAAGCACAGGTCTTCGTCAGATTTATGCAGAAGTAATATAGCAAACATTTATTTTTTGCGCACATTACTTGCATCATCTCGATGGGGATGTATATGATTGAATACACTATCCAGTAAATAAAATCAAGGTTAAGATTTGAAATAGACAATTTGTTAATTTGTTGGGAATTACGGATTAACTAGGTTTTGTTGTTAATCGGTTTTTAAGGGATCAAAAAAAGTTAGTTTAATTCCGTTTACATTGATCTTATTACTTTT